>JBCAMP010000150.1:0-72410 GCA_039654775.1 Spinibarbus caldwelli
AGCAGAAAACATTTAGCCCATTAAAGAAACGCATTTCTGCATTACAAATTAGACTTTATTTCATTTGAAACGAACATCTTTCATTTTAACAAGCTTTTCTCTTAGAATTGCATAAACTGACATGGAAAGAAGCTTTTCAGCACTTGAGAAGCCTTGTTCTCTGCATTCACTCAAGAGAACTGGCACAGTATCACTGTTCACAGAAACGCTAAACTAAGCTCACTGGACCTAGAAACACTAACTTTACTTTTAAAGCAGAAAACAGCTAACCAATTAAAGAAACGCATTTCTGCAATGCAAATAAGACTTTATTTCATTTGAGACGAACATGTTACATTTTGGAATGCTGTGCTATTTACTTTGCATGAACTTACATTCTCTTACAGGGAAAGAAGCTTTTCAGCACTTGAGAAGCCTTGTTCTCTGCATTCACTCAAGAGAACTGGCACAGTATCACTGTTCACAGAAACGCTAAACTAAGCTCACTGGACCTAGAAACACTATCTTTACTTTTAAAGCAGAAAACAGCCAACCAATTAAAGAAACACATTTCTGCAATGCAAATAAGACTTTATTTCATTTGAGACGAACATGTTACATTTTGGAATGCTGTGCTCTTTACTTTGCATGAACTTACATTCTCTTACAGGGAAAGAAGCTTTTCAGCACTTGAGAAGCCTTGTGCTCTTCATTCACTCAAGAGAACTGGCACAGTATCACTGTTCACAGAAACGCTAAACTAAGTTCACTGGGCCTTGTAACACTAACTTTACTTTTAAAGCAGAAAACATCTAACCCATTAAAGACACGCATTTCTGCATTGGAAATAAGACTTTATTTCATTTGAAACGAACATCTTTCGTTTTGGCAAATTTTGCTCTTAACATTGCATGGACTGACATTCTCATACAGGGAAAGACGCTTTTCAGCACTTGAGAAGCCTTGTCCTCTTCATTCACTCAAGAGAACTGGCACAGTGTCACTGTTCACAGAAACGCTAAACTAAGCTCTCTGGGCCAAGTAACACTAACTTTACTATTAGAGCAGAAAATGCATAACACTTTAAAGAAAGGCTTTCCTGCATTGCAAATAAGATAGTATGTCATTTGAAATGAACATCTTTCATTTTGGCAAGCTTTGGTCTTAACATTGCATGAACTGACTTCTCTTACAGGGATAGAAGCTTTTTAGCACTTGAGAAGACTCGATTCCTTCTTTCACTCAGGAGCACTGACACAGTGTCACTGTTCACAGAAATGCTAAACTAAGCTCACTGGGCCTAGTAACACTAACTTTACTTTTAAAGCAGAAAACATCTAACCCATTAAAGAAACGCTTTTCTGCATTGCAAATAAGACTTTATATCATTTGACATGAATATCTTTTATTTTTGCAAGCTTTGCTCTAAACATTGCATAAACTGACAGGGAAAGAAGCTTTTCAGCACTTGAGAAGCCGTGTCCTCTTCATTCACCCAAGAGAACTGGCACAGTGTCACTGCTCACAGAAATGCTAAACTAAGCTCACTGGGCCTAGTAACACTAACTTTACTTTTAAAGCAGAAAAAATCTAATTCATTAAAGAAACGCTTTTCTGCATGTCAAATAAGGCTTTATTTCATTTGAAACGAACTTCTTTCATTTTAACAAGCTTTGCTCTTAACATTGCATAAACTGACAGGGAAAGAAGCTTTTCAGCACGTGAGAATCCTCGTTCAATTCATTCAATCAGGAGAACTGACACAGTGTCACTGTTCACAGAAACGCTAAACTAAGCTCACTGAGCCTAGAAACACTAACTTTACTTTTAAAGCAGAAAACACCTAACCCATTAAAGAAAGGCATTTCTGTATTGCAAATAAGACTTTATTTCATTTGAGACGATCATGTTACATTTTGGAATGCTGTGCTCTTAACTTTGCCTTAACTTACATTCTCTTACAGGGAAAGAAGCTTTTCAGCACTTGAGAAGCCTTGTTCTCTTCATTCACTCAAGAGAACTGGCACAGTATCACTGTTCACAGAAACGCTAAACTAAGCTCACTGGGCCAAGTAACACTAACTTTACTTTTAAAGCAGAAAACATCTAACCCATTAAAGAAACGCTTTTCTGCATTGCAAATAAGACTTTATATCATTTGACATGAATATCTTTTATTTTTGCAAGCTTTGCTCTAAACATTGCATAAACTGACAGGGAAAGAAGCTTTTCAGCACTTGAGAAGCCGTGTCCTCTTCATTCACCCAAGAGAACTGGCACAGTGTCACTGCTCACAGAAATGCTAAACTAAGCTCACTGGGCCTAGTAACACTAACTTTACTTTTAAAGCAGAAAAAATCTAATTCATTAAAGAAACGCTTTTCTGCATGTCAAATAAGGCTTTATATCATTTGAAACGAACTTCTTTCATTTTAACATGCTTTGCTCTTAACATTGCATAAACTGACAGGGAAAGAAGCTTTTCAGCACGTGAGAATCCTCGTTCAATTCATTCAATCAGGAGAACTGACACAGTGTCACTGTTCACAGAAACGCTAAACTAAGCTCACTGAGCCTAGAAACACTAACTTTACTTTTAAAGCAGAAAACACCTAACCCATTAAAGAAAGGCATTTCTGTATTGCAAATAAGACTTTATTTCATTTGAGACGATCATGTTACATTTTGGAATGCTGTGCTCTTAACTTTGCCTTAACTTACATTCTCTTACAGGGAAAGAAGCTTTTCAGCACTTGAGAAGCCGTGTCCTCTTCATTCACCCAAGAGAACTGGCACAGTGTCACTGCTCACAGAAATGCTAAACTAAGCTCACTGGGCCTAGTAACACTAACTTTACTTTTAAAGCAGAAAAAATCTAATTCATTAAAGAAACGCTTTTCTGCATGTCAAATAAGGCTTTATTTCATTTGAAACGAACTTCTTTCATTTTAACAAGCTTTGCTCTTAACATTGCATAAACTGACAGGGAAAGAAGCTTTTCAGCACGTGAGATCCTCGTTCAATTCATTCAATCAGGAGAACTGACACAGTGTCACTGTTCACAGAAACGCTAAACTAAGCTCACTGAGCCTAGAAACACTAACTTTACTTTTAAAGCAGAAAACACCTAACCCATTAAAGAAAGGCATTTCTGTATTGCAAATAAGACTTTATTTCATTTGAGACGATCATGTTACATTTTGGAATGCTGTGCTCTTAACTTTGCCTTAACTTACATTCTCTTACAGGGAAAGAAGCTTTTCAGCACTTGAGAAGCCTTGTTCTCTTCATTCACTCAAGAGAACTGGCACAGTATCACTGTTCACAGAAACGCTAAACTAAGCTCACTGGGCCAAGTAACACTAACTTTACTTTTAAAGCAGAAAACATCTAACCCATTGAAGAAACGCTTTTCTGCATTGCAAATAAGACTTTATATCATTTGACATGAATATCTTTTATTTTTGAAAGCTTTGCTCTAAACATTGCATAAACTGACAGGGAAAGAAGCTTTTCAGCACTTGAGAAGCCGTGTCCTCTTCATTCACCCAAGAGAACTGGCACAGTGTCACTGCTCACAGAAATGCTAAACTAAGCTCACTGGGCCTAGTAACACTAACTTTACTTTTAAAGCAGAAAAAATCTAATTCATTAAAGAAACGCTTTTCTGCATGTCAAATAAGGCTTTATATCATTTGAAACGAACTTCTTTCATTTTAACATGCTTTGCTCTTAACATTGCATAAACTGACAGGGAAAGAAGCTTTTCAGCACGTGAGAATCCTCGTTCAATTCATTCAATCAGGAGAACTGACACAGTGTCACTGTTCACAGAAACGCTAAACTAAGCTCACTGAGCCTAGAAACACTAACTTTACTTTTAAAGCAGAAAACACCTAACCCATTAAAGAAAGGCATTTCTGTATTGCAAATAAGACTTTATTTCATTTGAGACGATCATGTTACATTTTGGAATGCTGTGCTCTTAACTTTGCCTTAACTTACATTCTCTTACAGGGAAAGAAGCTTTTCAGCACTTGAGAAGCCTTGTTCTCTTCATTCACTCAAGAGAACTGGCACAGTATCACTGTTTACAGAAACGCTAAACTAAGCTCACTGGGCCAAGTAACACTAACTTTACTTTTAAAGCAGAAAACATCTAACCCATTAAAGAAACGCATTTCTGCATTGCAAATAAGACTTTATTTCATTTGAAAAGAACATCTTTCGTTTTGGCAAATTTTGCTCTTAACATTGCATGGACTGACATTCTCATACAGGGAAAGACGCTTTTTAGCACTTGAGAAGCCGTGTTCTCTTCATTCACCCAAGAGAACCGGCACAGTATTACTGTTCACAGAAATGCTAAACTAAGCTCACTGGGCCTAGTAACACTAACTTTACTTTTAAAGCAGAAAAAATCTAATTCATTAAAGAAACGCTTTTCTGCATGTCAAATAAGGCTTTATTTCATTTGAAACGAACTTCTTTCATTTTAACAAGCTTTACTCTTAACATTGCATAAACTGACAGGGAAATAAGCTTTTCAGCACGTGAGAAGCCTCGTTCAATTCATTCAATCAGGAGAACTGACACAGTGTCACTGTTCACAGAAACGCTAAATTAAGCTCACTGAGCCTAGAAACACTAACTTTACTTTTAAAGCAGAAAACACCTAACTCATTAAAGAAAGGCATTTCTGTATTGCAAATAAGACTTTATTTCATTTGAGACGATCATGTTACATTTTGGAATGCTGTGCTCTTAACTTTGCCTTAACTTACATTCTCTTACAGGGAAAGAAGCTTTTCAGCACTTGAGAAGCCTTGTTCTCTTCATTCACTCAAGAGAACTGGCACAGTATCACTGTTTACAGAAACGCTAAACTAAGCTCACTGGGCCAAGTAACTCTAACTTTACTTTTAAAGTAGAAAATGCATAACACTTTAAAGAAAGGCTTTCCTGCAGTGCAAATAAGACAGTATGTCATTTGAAATGAACATCTTTCGTTTTGGCAAGCTTTGCTCTGAACATTGCATGAACTGACTTTCTCTTACAGGGATAGAAGCTTTTTAGCACTTGAGAAGACTCGATTTCTTCTTTCACTCAGGAGCACTGACACAATGACACTGTTCACAGAAACGCTAAACTAAGCTCACTGGACCTAGAAACACTAACTTTACTTTTAAAGCAGAAAACAGCTAACCAATTAAAGAAACGCATTTCTGCAATGCAAATAAGACTTTATTTCATTTGAGACGAACATGTTACATTTTGGAATGCTGTGCTATTTACTTTGCATGAACTTACATTCTCTTACAGGGAAAGAAGCTTTTCAGCACTTGAGAAGCCTTGTTCTCTGCATTCACTCAAGAGAACTGGCACAGTATCACTGTTCACAGAAACGCTAAACTAAGCTCACTGGGCCTAGTAACACTAACTTTACTTTTAAAGCAGAAAAAATTTAGCACATTAAAGAAACGCATTTCTGCATTACAAATAAGACTTTATTTCATTTAAAACAAACATCTTTCGTTTTGGCAAATTTTGCTCTAAACATTGCATGGACTGACATTCTCATACAGGGAAAGACGCTTTTCAGCACTTGAGAAGCCTCGTTGTCTTGATTAACTCGGGAGCACTGGCAAAGTGTCACTGTTTACAGAAACGCTCAACTAAGCTCTCTGGGTCTAGTGACACTAACTTTAGTTTTGAAGTAGAAAACATCTAACCCATTAAAGAAACGCTTTTCTGCATTGCAAATAAGACTTTATATCATTTGACATGAATATCGTTTATTTTGGCAAGCTTTGCTCTAAACATTGCATGGACTGACTTTCTCTTACAGGGAAAGAAGCTTTTCAGCACTTGAGAAGCCTTGTCCTCTTCATTCACTCAAGAGAACGGGCACAGTGTCACTGTTCACAGAAACGCTAAACTAAGCTCTCTGGGCCAAGTAACACTAACTTTACTATTAGAGCAGAAAATGCATAACACTTTAAAGAAAGGCTTTCCTGCATTGTAAATAAGACAGTATGTCATTTGAAATGAACATCTTTCGTTTTGGCAAGCTTTGCTCTTAACATTGCATGAACTGACTTTCTCTTACAGGGATAGAAGCTTTTTAGCACTTGAGAAGACTCGATTTCTTCTTTCACTCATGAGCACTGACACAGTGTCACTGTTCACAGAAACGCTAAACTAAGCTCACTGGGCCTAGTGACACTAACTTTACTTTTAAAGCAGAAAACATCTAACCCATTAAAGAACGCATTTCTGCATTGCAAATAAGACTTTATTTCATTTGAAACGAACATCTTTCGTTTTGGCAAATTTTGCTCTTAACATTGCATGGACTGACATTCTCTTACAGGGAAAGACGCTTTTCAGCACTTGAGAAGCCTTGTCCTCTTCATTCACTCAAGAGAACTGGCACAGTGTCACTGTTCACAGAAACGCTAAACTAAGCTCTCTGTAACACTAGCTTTACTATTAGAGCAGAAAATGCATAACACTTTAAAGAAAGGCTTTCCTGCATTGTAAATAAGACAGTATGTCATTTGAAATGAACATCTTTCGTTTTGGCAAGCTTTGCTCTTAATATTGCATGAACTGACTTTCTCTTACAGGGATAGAAGCTTTTTAGCACTTGAGAAGACTCGATTTCTTCTTTTACTCATGAGCACTGACACATTGTCACTGTTCACAGAAATGCTAAACTAAGCTCTCTGGGCCTAGTAACACTAACTTTACTTTTAAAGCAGAAAACATCTAACCCATTAACGAAACGCTTTTCTGCATGTAAAGT
This sequence comes from Spinibarbus caldwelli, assembly GCA_039654775.1. Taxonomy (NCBI): domain Eukaryota; kingdom Metazoa; phylum Chordata; class Actinopteri; order Cypriniformes; family Cyprinidae; genus Spinibarbus; species Spinibarbus caldwelli. Next base: position 6,788 of record JBCAMP010000150.1, read on the forward strand.
AAGCCTTTATTTCATTTGAAACGAACTTCTTTCATTTTAACAAGCTGTGCTCTTAACATTTCATAAACTGAAAGGGAAAGAAGCTTTTCAGCATGTGAGAAGTCTCGTTCAATTCATTCACTCAGGAGAACTGACACAGTGTCACTGTTCACAGAAACGCTAAACTAAGCTCACTGAGCCTAGAAACACTAACTTTACTTTTAAAGCAGAAAACAGCTAACCAATTAAAGAAACACATTTCTGCAATGCAAATAAGACTTTATATCATTTGAGACGAACATTTTACATTTTGGAATGCTGTGCTCTTTACTTTGCATGAACTTACATTCTCTTACAGTGAAAGAAGCTTTTCAGCACTTGAGAAGCCTTGTTCTCTTCAAGAGAACTGGCACAGTATCACTGTTCACAGAAACTCTAAACTAAGCTCACTGGGCCTAGTAACACTAACTTTACTTTTAAAGCAGAAAACATCTAACCCATTAAAGAAACGCATTTCTGCATTGCAAATAAGACTTTATTTCATTTGAAACGAATATCTTTCGTTTTGGCAAGCTTTGGTCTTAACATTGCATGAACTGACTTTCTCTTACAGGGATAGAAGCTTTTTAGCACTTGAGAAGCCTCGATTTCTTCTTTCACTCAGGAGCACTGACATAGTGTCACTGTTCACAGAAATGCTAAACTAAGCTCACTGGGCCTAGTAACACTAACTTTACTTTTAAAGCAGAAAAAATCTAATTCATTAAAGACACGCTTTTCTGCATGTCAAATAAGGCTTTATTTCATTTGAAACGAACCTCTTTCATTTTAACAAGCTTTGCTCTTAACATTGCATAAACTGACAGGGAAAGAAGCTTTTCAGCACGTGAGAAGCCTCGTTCAATTCATTCACTCAGGAGAACTGACACAGTGTCACTGTTCACAGAAACGCTAAACTAAGCTCACTGGGCCTAGTAACACTAACTTTACTTTTAAAGCAGAAAACATCTAACCCATTAAAGAAACGCATTTCTGCATTGCAAATAAGACTTTATTTCATTTAAAACAAACATCTTTCGTTTTGGCAAATTTTGCTCTTAACATTGCATGGCCTGACATTCTCATACAAGGAAGGACGCGTTTCAGCACTTGAGAAGCCTCGTTGTCTTGATTCACTCAGGAGCAAAGTGAACTTAGCAAACATCTAACCCATTAAAGAAACGCTTTTCTGCATTGCAAATAATACTTTATATCATTTGACATGAATATCTTTTATTTTGGCAAGCTTTGCTCTAAACATTGCATGGACTGACTTTCTCTTACAGGGAAAGAAGCTTTTCAGCACTTGAGAAGCCTTGTCCTCTTCATTCACTCAAGAGAACTGGCACAGTGTCACTGTTCACAGAAACGCTAAACTAAGCTCTCTGGGCCAAATAACACTAACTTTACTATTAGAGCAGAAAATGCATAACACTTTAAAGAAAGGCTTTCCTGCATTGTAAATAAGACAGTATGTCATTTGAAATGAACATCTTTCGTTTTGGCAAGCTTTGCTCTTAACATTGCATGAACTGACTTTCTCTTACAGGGATAGAAGCTTTTTAGCACTTGAGAAGCCTCGATTTCTTCTTTCACTCAGGAGCACTGACACAGTGTCACTGTTCACAGAAATGCTAAATTAAGCTCACTGGGCCTAGTAACACTAACTTTACTTTTAAAGCAGAAAAAATCTAATTCATTAAAGACACGCTTTTCTGCATGTCAAATAAGGCTTTATTTCATTTGAAACGAACCTCTTTCATTTTAACAAGCTTTGCTCTTAACATTGCATAAACTGACAGGGAAAGAAGCTTTTCAGCACGTGAGAAGCCTCGTTCAATTCATTCACTCAGGAGAACTGACACAGTGTCACTGTTCACAGAAACGCTAAACTAAGCTCACTGAGCCTAGAAACACTAACTTTACTTTTAAAGCAGAAAACAGCTAACCAATTAAAGAAACACATTTCTGCAATGCAAATAAGACTTTATATCATTTGAGACGAACATGTTACATTTTGGAATGCTGTGCTCTTTACTTTGCATGAACTTACATTCTCTTACAGGGAAAGAAGCTTTTCAGCACTTGAGAAGCCTTGTTCTCTTCATTCACTCAAGAGAACTGTCACAGTATCACTGTTCACAGAAACGCTAAACTAAGCTCACTGGGCCTAGTAACACTAACTTTACTTTTAAAGCAGAAAACATCTAACCCATTAAAGAAACGCATTTCTGCATTGCAAATAAGACTTTATTTCATTTGAAACGAATATCTTTCGTTTTGGCAAGCTTTGGTCTTAACATTGCATGAACTGACTTTCTCTTACAGGGATAGAAGCTTTTTAGCACTTGAGAAGCCTCGATTTCTTCTTTCACTCAGGAGCACTGACATAGTGTCACTGTTCACAGAAATGCTAAACTAAGCTCACTGGGCCTAGTAACACTAACTTTACTTTTAAAGCAGAAAAAATCTAATTCATTAAAGACACGCTTTTCTGCATGTCAAATAAGGCTTTATTTCATTTGAAACGAACCTCTTTCATTTTAACAAGCTTTGCTCTTAACATTGCATAAACTGACAGGGAAAGAAGCTTTTCAGCACGTGAGAAGCCTCGTTCAATTCATTCACTCAGGAGAACTGACACAGTGTCACTGTTCACAGAAACGCTAAACTAAGCTCACTGGGCCTAGTAACACTAACTTTACTTTTAAAGCAGAAAACATCTAACCCATTAAAGAAACGCATTTCTGCATTGCAAATAAGACTTTATTTCATTTAAAACAAACATCTTTCGTTTTGGCAAATTTTGCTCTTAACATTGCATGGCCTGACATTCTCATACAAGGAAGGACGCGTTTCAGCACTTGAGAAGCCTCGTTGTCTTGATTCACTCAGGAGCAAAGTGAACTTAGCAAACATCTAACCCATTAAAGAAACGCTTTTCTGCATTGCAAATAATACTTTATATCATTTGACATGAATATCTTTTATTTTGGCAAGCTTTGCTCTAAACATTGCATGGACTGACTTTCTCTTACAGGGAAAGAAGCTTTTCAGCACTTGAGAAGCCTTGTCCTCTTCATTCACTCAAGAGAACTGGCACAGTGTCACTGTTCACAGAAACGCTAAACTAAGCTCTCTGGGCCAAGTAACACTAACTTTACTATTAGAGCAGAAAATGCATAACACTTTAAAGAAAGGCTTTCCTGCATTGTAAATAAGACAGTATGTCATTTGAAATGAACATCTTTCGTTTTGGCAAGCTTTGCTCTTAACATTGCATGAACTGACTTTCTCTTACAGGGATAGAAGCTTTTTAGCACTTGAGAAGCCTCGATTTCTTCTTTCACTCAGGAGCACTGACACAGTGTCACTGTTCACAGAAATGCTAAATTAAGCTCACTGGGCCTAGTAACACTAACTTTACTTTTAAAGCAGAAAAAATCTAATTCATTAAAGACACGCTTTTCTGCATGTCAAATAAGGCTTTATTTCATTTGAAACGAACCTCTTTCATTTTAACAAGCTTTGCTCTTAACATTGCATAAACTGACAGGGAAAGAAGCTTTTCAGCACGTGAGAAGCCTCGTTCAATTCATTCACTCAGGAGAACTGACACAGTGTCACTGTTCACAGAAACGCTAAACTAAGCTCACTGAGCCTAGAAACACTAACTTTACTTTTAAAGCAGAAAACAGCTAACCAATTAAAGAAACACATTTCTGCAATGCAAATAAGACTTTATATCATTTGAGACGAACATGTTACATTTTGGAATGCTGTGCTCTTTACTTTGCATGAACTTACATTCTCTTACAGGGAAAGAAGCTTTTCAGCACTTGAGAAGCCTTGTTCTCTTCATTCACTCAAGAGAACTGTCACAGTATCACTGTTCACAGAAACGCTAAACTAAGCTCACTGGGCCTAGTAACACTAACTTTACTTTTAAAGCAGAAAACATCTAACCCATTAAAGAAACGCATTTCTGCATTGCAAATAAGACTTTATTTCATTTGAAACGAACATCTTTCGTTTTGGCAAGCTTTGGTCTTAACATTGCATGAACTGACTTTCTCTTACAGGGATAGAAGCTTTTTAGCACTTGAGAAGCTTCGATTTCTTCTTTCACTCAGGAGCACTGACACAGTGTCACTGTTCACAGAAATGCTAAACTAAGCTCACTGGGCCTCGTAACACTAACTTTACTTTTAAAGCAGAAAAAATCTAATTCATTAAAGACACGCTTTTCTGCATGTCAAATAAGGCTTTATTTCATTTGAAACGAACCTCTTTCATTTTAACAAGCTTTGCTCTTAACATTGCATAAACTGACAGGGAAAGAAGCTTTTCAGCACGTGAGAATCCTCGTTCAATTCATTCAATCAGGAGAACTGACACAGTGTCACTGTTCACAGAAACGCTAAACTAAGCTCACTGAGCCTAGAAACACTAACTTTACTTTTAAAGCAGAAAACACCTAACCCATTAAAGAAAGGCATTTCTGTATTGCAAATAAGACTTTATTTCATTTGAGACGATCATGTTACATTTTGGAATGCTGTGCTCTTAACTTTGCCTTAACTTACATTCTCTTACAGGGAAAGAAGCTTTTCAGCACTTGAGAAGCCTTGTTCTCTTCATTCACTCAAGAGAACTGGCACAGTATCACTGTTTACAGAAACGCTAAACTAAGCTCACTGGGCCAAGTAACACTAACTTTACTTTTAAAGCAGAAAACATCTAACCCATTAAAGAAACGCATTTCTGCATTGCAAATAAGACTTTATTTCATTTGAAAAGAACATCTTTCGTTTTGGCAAATTTTGCTCTTAACATTGCATGGACTGACATTCTCATACAGGGAAAGACGCTTTTTAGCACTTGAGAAGCCGTGTTCTCTTCATTCACCCAAGAGAACCGGCACAGTATTACTGTTCACAGAAATGCTAAACTAAGCTCACTGGGCCTAGTAACACTAACTTTACTTTTAAAGCAGAAAAAATCTAATTCATTAAAGAAACGCTTTTCTGCATGTCAAATAAGGCTTTATTTCATTTGAAACGAACTTCTTTCATTTTAACAAGCTTTACTCTTAACATTGCATAAACTGACAGGGAAATAAGCTTTTCAGCACGTGAGAAGCCTCGTTCAATTCATTCAATCAGGAGAACTGACACAGTGTCACTGTTCACAGAAACGCTAAATTAAGCTCACTGAGCCTAGAAACACTAACTTTACTTTTAAAGCAGAAAACACCTAACTCATTAAAGAAAGGCATTTCTGTATTGCAAATAAGACTTTATTTCATTTGAGACGATCATGTTACATTTTGGAATGCTGTGCTCTTAACTTTGCCTTAACTTACATTCTCTTACAGGGAAAGAAGCTTTTCAGCACTTGAGAAGCCTTGTTCTCTTCATTCACTCAAGAGAACTGGCACAGTATCACTGTTTACAGAAACGCTAAACTAAGCTCACTGGGCCAAGTAACACTAACTTTACTTTTAAAGTAGAAAATGCATAACACTTTAAAGAAAGGCTTTCCTGCAGTGCAAATAAGACAGTATGTCATTTGAAATGAACATCTTTCGTTTTGGCAAGCTTTGCTCTGAACATTGCATGAACTGACTTTCTCTTACAGGGATAGAAGCTTTTTAGCACTTGAGAAGACTCGATTTCTTCTTTCACTCAGGAGCACTGACACAATGACACTGTTCACAGAAACGCTAAACTAAGCTCACTGGACCTAGAAACACTAACTTTACTTTTAAAGCAGAAAACAGCTAACCAATTAAAGAAACGCATTTCTGCAATGCAAATAAGACTTTATTTCATTTGAGACGAACATGTTACATTTTGGAATGCTGTGCTATTTACTTTGCATGAACTTACATTCTCTTACAGGGAAAGAAGCTTTTCAGCACTTGAGAAGCCTTGTTCTCTGCATTCACTCAAGAGAACTGGCACAGTATCACTGTTCACAGAAACGCTAAACTAAGCTCACTGGGCCTAGTAACACTAACTTTACTTTTAAAGCAGAAAACATTTAGCACATTAAAGAAACGCATTTCTGCATTACAAATAAGACTTTATTTCATTTAAAACAAACATCTTTCGTTTTGGCAAATTTTGCTCTAAACATTGCATGGACTGACATTCTCATACAGGGAAAGACGCTTTTCAGCACTTGAGAAGCCTCGTTGTCTTGATTAACTCGGGAGCACTGGCAAAGTGTCACTGTTTACAGAAACGCTCAACTAAGCTCTCTGGGTCTAGTGACACTAACTTTAGTTTTGAAGTAGAAAACATCTAACCCATTAAAGAAACGCTTTTCTGCATTGCAAATAAGACTTTATATCATTTGACATGAATATCGTTTATTTTGGCAAGCTTTGCTCTAAACATTGCATGGACTGACTTTCTCTTACAGGGAAAGAAGCTTTTCAGCACTTGAGAAGCCTTGTCCTCTTCATTCACTCAAGAGAACGGGCACAGTGTCACTGTTCACAGAAACGCTAAACTAAGCTCTCTGGGCCAAGTAACACTAACTTTACTATTAGAGCAGAAAATGCATAACACTTTAAAGAAAGGCTTTCCTGCATTGTAAATAAGACAGTATGTCATTTGAAACGAACATCTTTCGTTTTGGCAAATTTTGCTCTTAACATTGCATGGACTGACATTCTCATACAGGGAAAGACGCTTTTCAGCACTTGAGAAGCCTTGTCCTCTTCATTCACTCAAGAGAAGTGGCACAGTGTCACTGTTCACAGAAACGCTAAACTAAGCTCTCTGTAACACTAGCTTTACTATTAGAGCAGAAAATGCATAACACTTTAAAGAAAGGCTTTCCTGCATTGTAAATAAGACAGTATGTCATTTGAAATGAACATCTTTCGTTTTGGCAAGCTTTGCTCTTAATATTGCATGAACTGACTTTCTCTTACAGGGATAGAAGCTTTTTAGCACTTGAGAAGACTCGATTTCTTCTTTTACTCATGAGCACTGACACATTGTCACTGTTCACAGAAATGCTAAACTAAGCTCTCTGGGCCTAGTAACACTAACTTTACTTTTAAAGAAGAAAACATCTAACCCATTAACGAAACGCTTTTCTGCATGTAAAATAATCCTTTATTTCATTTGAAACGAACTTCTTTCATTTTAACAAGCTGTGCTCTTAACATTTCATAAACTGAAAGGGAAAGAAGCTTTTCAGCATGTGAGAAGTCTCGTTCAATTCATTCACTCAGGAGAACTGACACAGTGTCACTGTTCACAGAAACGCTAAACTAAGCTCACTGAGCCTAGAAACACTAACTTTACTTTTAAAGCAGAAAACAGCTAACCAATTAAAGAAACACATTTCTGCAATGCAAATAAGACTTTATATCATTTGAGACGAACATTTTACATTTTGGAATGCTGTGCTCTTTACTTTGCATGAACTTACATTCTCTTACAGTGAAAGAAGCTTTTCAGCACTTGAGAAGCCTTGTTCTCTTCAAGAGAACTGGCACAGTATCACTGTTCACAGAAACTCTAAACTAAGCTCACTGGGCCTAGTAACACTAACTTTACTTTTAAAGCAGAAAACATCTAACCCATTAAAGAAACGCATTTCTGCATTGCAAATAAGACTTTATTTCATTTGAAACGAACCTCTTTCATTTTAACAAGCTTTGCTCTTAACATTGCATAAACTGACAGGGAAAGAAGCTTTTCAGCACGTGAGAAGCCTCGTTCAATTCATTCACTCAGGAGAACTGACACAGTGTCACTGTTCACAGAAACGCTAAACTAAGCTCACTGGGCCTAGTAACACTAACTTTACTTTTAAAGCAGAAAACATCTAACCCATTAAAGAAACGCATTTCTGCATTGCAAATAAGACTTTATTTCATTTAAAACAAACATCTTTCGTTTTGGCAAATTTTGCTCTTAACATTGCATGGCCTGACATTCTCATACAAGGAAGGACGCGTTTCAGCACTTGAGACGCCTCGTTGTCTTGATTCACTCAGGAGCAAAGTGAACTTAGCAAACATCTAACCCATTAAAGAAACGCTTTTCTGCATTGCAAATAATACTTTATATCATTTGACATGAATATCTTTTATTTTGGCAAGCTTTGCTCTAAACATTGCATGGACTGACTTTCTCTTACAGGGAAAGAAGCTTTTCAGCACTTGAGAAGCCTTGTCCTCTTTATTCACTCAAGAGAACTGGCACAGTGTCACTGTTCACAGAAACGCTAAACTAAGCTCTCTGGGCCAAGTAACACTAACTTTACTATTAGAGCAGAAAATGCATAACACTTTAAAGAAAGGCTTTCCTGCATTGTAAATAAGACAGTATGTCATTTGAAATGAACATTTTTCTTTTTGGCAAGCTTTGCTCTTAACATTGCATGAACTGACTTTCTCTTACAGGGATAGAAGCTTTTTAGCACTTGAGAAGCCTCGATTTCTTCTTAAACTCAGGAGCACTGACACAGTGTCACTGTTCACAGAAATGCTAAACTAAGCTCACTGGGCCTAGTAACACTAACTTTACTTTTAAAGCAGAAAAAATCTAATTCATTAAAGACACGCTTTTCTGCATGTCAAATAAGGCTTTATTTCATTTGAAACGAACCTCTTTCATTTTAACAAGCTTTGCTCTTAACATTGCATAAACTGACAGGGAAAGAAGCTTTTCAGCACGTGAGAAGCCTCGTTCAATTCATTCACTCAGGAGAACTGACACAGTGTCACTGTTCACAGAAACGCTAAACTAAGCTCACTGGGCCTAGTAACACTAACTTTACTTTTAAAGCAGAAAACATCTAACCCATTAAAGAAACGCATTTCTGCATTGCAAATAAGACTTTATTTCATTTAAAACAAACATCTTTCGTTTTGGCAAATTTTGCTCTTAACATTGCATGGCCTGACATTCTCATACAGGGAAGGACGCGTTTCAGCACTTGAGAAGCCTCGTTGTCTTGATTCACTCAGGAGCAAAGTGAACTTAGCAAACATCTAACCAATTAAAGAAACGCTTTTCTGCAGTGCAAATAATACTTTATATCATTTGACATGAATATCTTTTATTTTGGCAAGCTTTGCTCTAAACATTGCATGGACTGACTTTCTCTTACAGGCAAAGAAGCTTTTCAGCACTTGAGAAGCCTTGTCCTCTTCATTCACTCAAGAGAACTGGCACAGTGTCACTGTTCACAGAAACGCTAAACTAAGCTCTCTGGGCCAAGTAACACTAACTTTATTATTAGAGCAGAAAATGCATAACACTTTAAAGAAAGGCTTTCCTGCATTGTAAATAAGACAGTATGTCATTTGAAATGAACATCTTTCGTTATGGCAAGCTTTGCTCTTAACATTGCATGAACTGACTTTCTCTTACAGGGTTAGAAGCTTTTTAGCACTTGAGAAGACTCGATATCTTCTTTCACTCATGAGCACTGACACAGTGTCACTGTTCACAGAAATGCTAAACTAAGCTCACTGGGCCTAGTAACACTAAATTTACTTTTAAAGCAGAAAACAGCTAACCAATTAAAGAAACACATTTCTGCAATGCAAATAAGACTTTATTTCATTTGAGACGAACATGTTACATTTTGGAATGCTGTGCTCTTTACTTTGCATGAACTTACATTCTCTTACAGGGAAAGAAGCTTTTCAGCACTTTAGAAGCCTTGTTCTCTTCATTCACTCAAGAGAACTGGCACAGTATCACTGTTCACAGAAACGCTAAACTAAGCTCACTGGGCCTAGTAACACTAACGTTACTTTTAAAGCAGAAAACATCTAACCCATTAAAGAAACGCATTTCTGCATTGCAAATAAGACTTTATTTCATTTGAAACGAACATCTTTCGTTTTGGCAAGCTTTGGTCTTAACATTGCATGAACTGAATTTCTCTTACAGGGATAGAAGCTTTTTAGCACTTGAGAAGCCTCGATTTCTTCTTTCACTCAGGAGCACTGACACAGTGTCACTGTTCACAGAAATGCTAAACTAAGCTCACTGGGCCTAGTAACACTAACTTTACTTTTAAAGCAGAAAAAATCTAATTCATTAAAGACACGCTGTTCTGCATGTCAAATAAGCCTTTATTTCATTTGAAACGAACTTCTTTCATTTTAACAAGCTGTGCTCTTAACATTGCATAAACTGAAAGGGAAAGAAGCTTTTCAGCACGTGAGAAGTCTCGTTCAATTCATTCACTCAGGAGAACTGACACAGTGTCACTGTTCACAGAAACGCTAAACTAAGCTCACTGAGCCTAGAAACACTAACTTTACTTTTAAAGCAGAAAACACCTAACCCATTAAAGAAACGCATTTCTGCAATGCAAATAAGACTTTATTTCATTTGAGACGAACATGTTACATTTTGGAATGCTGTGCTCTTTACTTTGCATGAACTTACATTCTCTTACAGGGAAAGAAGCTTTTCAGCACTTGAGAAGCCTTGTTCTCTTCATTCACTCAAGAGAACTGGCACAGTATCACTGTTCACAGAAACGCTAAACTAAGTTCACTGGGCCTAGTAACACTAACTTTACTTTTAAAGCAGAAAACATCTAACCCATTAAAGAAACGCATTTCTGCATTGCAAATAAGACTTTATTTCATTTGAAACGAACATCTTTCGTTTTGGCAAATTTTGCTCTTAACATTGCATGGACTGACATTCTCATACAGGGAAAGACGCTTTTCAGCACTTGAGAAGCCTCGTTGTCTTGATTCACTCGGGAGCACTGGCAAAGTGTCACTGTTTACAGAAACGCTCAACTAAGCTCTCTGGGTCTAGTGACACTAACTTTACTTTTGAAGTAGAAAACATCTAACCCATTAAAGAAACGCTTTTCTGCAGTGCAAATAAGACTTTATATCATTTGACATTAATATCTTTTATTTTGGCAAGCTTTGCTGTTAACATTGCATGGACTGACATTCTCATACAGGGAAAGACGCTTTTCAGCACTTGAGAAGCCTTGTCCTCTTCATTCACTCAAGAGAACTGGCACAGTGTCACTGTTCACAGAAACGCTAAACTAAGCTCTCTGGGCCAAGTAACACTAACTTTACTATTAGAGCAGAAAATGCATAACACTTTAAAGAAAGGCTTTCCTGCATTGTAAATAAGACAGTATGTCATTTGAAATGAACATCTTTCGTTTTGGCAAGCTTTGCTCTTAACATTGCATGAACTGACTTTCTCTTACAGGGATAGAAGCTTTTTAGCACTTGAGAAGCCTCGATTTCTTCTTTTACTCATGAGCACTGACACATTGTCACTGTTCACAGAAATGCTAAACTAAGCTCTCTGGGCCAAGTAACACTAACTTTATTATTAGAGCAGAAAATGCATAACACTTTAAAGAAAGGCTTTCCTGCATTGTAAATAAGACAGTATGTCATTTGAAATGAACATCTTTCGTTATGGCAAGCTTTGCTCTTAACATTGCATGAACTGACTTTCTCTTACAGGGTTAGAAGCTTTTTAGCACTTGAGAAGACTCGATATCTTCTTTCACTCATGAGCACTGACACAGTGTCACTGTTCACAGAAATGCTAAACTAAGCTCACTGGGCCTAGTAACACTAAATTTACTTTTAAAGCAGAAAACAGCTAACCAATTAAAGAAACACATTTCTGCAATGCAAATAAGACTTTATTTCATTTGAGACGAACATGTTACATTTTGGAATGCTGTGCTCTTTACTTTGCATGAACTTACATTCTCTTACAGGGAAAGAAGCTTTTCAGCACTTTAGAAGCCTTGTTCTCTTCATTCACTCAAGAGAACTGGCACAGTATCACTGTTCACAGAAACGCTAAACTAAGCTCACTGGGCCTAGTAACACTAACGTTACTTTTAAAGCAGAAAACATCTAACCCATTAAAGAAACGCATTTCTGCATTGCAAATAAGACTTTATTTCATTTGAAACGAACATCTTTCGTTTTGGCAAGCTTTGGTCTTAACATTGCATGAACTGAATTTCTCTTACAGGGATAGAAGCTTTTTAGCACTTGAGAAGCCTCGATTTCTTCTTTCACTCAGGAGCACTGACACAGTGTCACTGTTCACAGAAATGCTAAACTAAGCTCACTGGGCCTAGTAACACTAACTTTACTTTTAAAGCAGAAAAAATCTAATTCATTAAAGACACGCTGTTCTGCATGTCAAATAAGCCTTTATTTCATTTGAAACGAACTTCTTTCATTTTAACAAGCTGTGCTCTTAACATTGCATAAACTGAAAGGGAAAGAAGCTTTTCAGCACGTGAGAAGTCTCGTTCAATTCATTCACTCAGGAGAACTGACACAGTGTCACTGTTCACAGAAACGCTAAACTAAGCTCACTGAGCCTAGAAACACTAACTTTACTTTTAAAGCAGAAAACACCTAACCCATTAAAGAAACGCATTTCTGCAATGCAAATAAGACTTTATTTCATTTGAGACGAACATGTTACATTTTGGAATGCTGTGCTCTTTACTTTGCATGAACTTACATTCTCTTACAGGGAAAGAAGCTTTTCAGCACTTGAGAAGCCTTGTTCTCTTCATTCACTCAAGAGAACTGGCACAGTATCACTGTTCACAGAAACGCTAAACTAAGTTCACTGGGCCTAGTAACACTAACTTTACTTTTAAAGCAGAAAACATCTAACCCATTAAAGAAACGCATTTCTGCATTGCAAATAAGACTTTATTTCATTTGAAACGAACATCTTTCGTTTTGGCAAATTTTGCTCTTAACATTGCATGGACTGACATTCTCATACAGGGAAAGACGCTTTTCAGCACTTGAGAAGCCTCGTTGTCTTGATTCACTCGGGAGCACTGGCAAAGTGTCACTGTTTACAGAAACGCTCAACTAAGCTCTCTGGGTCTAGTGACACTAACTTTACTTTTGAAGTAGAAAACATCTAACCCATTAAAGAAACGCTTTTCTGCAGTGCAAATAAGACTTTATATCATTTGACATTAATATCTTTTATTTTGGCAAGCTTTGCTGTTAACATTGCATGGACTGACATTCTCATACAGGGAAAGACGCTTTTCAGCACTTGAGAAGCCTTGTCCTCTTCATTCACTCAAGAGAACTGGCACAGTGTCACTGTTCACAGAAACGCTAAACTAAGCTCTCTGGGCCAAGTAACACTAACTTTACTATTAGAGCAGAAAATGCATAACACTTTAAAGAAAGGCTTTCCTGCATTGTAAATAAGACAGTATGTCATTTGAAATGAACATCTTTCGTTTTGGCAAGCTTTGCTCTTAACATTGCATGAACTGACTTTCTCTTACAGGGATAGAAGCTTTTTAGCACTTGAGAAGCCTCGATTTCTTCTTTTACTCATGAGCACTGACACATTGTCACTGTTCACAGAAATGCTAAACTAAGCTCTCTGGGCCTAGTAACACTAACTTTACTTTTAAAGCAGAAAATATCTAACCCATTAACGAAACGCTTTTCTGCATGTAAAATAAGCCTTTATTTCATTTGAAACGAACTTCTTTCATTTTAACAAGCTGTGCTCTTAACATTGCATAAACTGAAAGGGAAAGAAGCTTTTCAGCACGTGAGAAATCTCGTTCAATTCATTCACTCAGGAGAACTGACACAGTGTCACTGTTCACAGAAACGCTAAACTAAGCTCACTGGGCCTAGTAACACTAACTTCACTTTTAAAGCAGAAAACATCTAACCCATTAAAGAAACGCATTTCTGCATTGCAAATAAGACTTTATTTCATTTAAAACAAACATCTTTCGTTTTGGCAAATTTTGCTCTTAACATTGCATGGCCTGACATTCTCATACAGGGAAGGACGCGTTTCAGCACTTGAGAAGCCTCGTTGTCTTGATTCACTCAGGAGCACTAGCAAAGTGTCACTGTTTACAGATACGCTCAACTAAGCTCTCTGGGTCTAGTGACACTAACTTTACTTTTGAAGTAGAAAACATCTAACCCATTAAAGAAACTCTTTTCTGCATTGCAAATAAGACTTTATATCATTTGACATGAATATCTTTTATTTTGGCAAGCTTTGCTCTAAACATTGCATGGACTGACTTTCTCTTAAAGGGAAAGAAGCTTTTCAGCACTTGAGAAGCCTTGTTCTCTTCATTCACTCAAGAGAACTGGCACAGTATCACTGTTCACAGAAACGCTAAACTAAGCTCACTGGGCCTAGTAACACTAACTTCAATTTTAAAGCAGAAAACATCTAACCCATTAAAGAAACGCATTTCTGCATTGCAAATAAGACTTTATTTCATTTGAAACGAACATCTTTCGTTTTGGCAAATTTTGCTCTTAACATTGCATGGACTGACATTCTCGTACAGGGAAAGACACTTTTCAGCACTTGAGAAGCCTCGTTGTCTTGATTCACTCGGGAGCACTGGCAAAGTGTCACTGTTTACAGAAACGCTCAACTAAGCTCTCTGGGTCTAGTGAAACTAACTTTACTATTAGAGCAGAAAATGCATAACACTTTAAAGAAAGGCTTTCCTGCATTGTAAATAAGACAGTATGTCATTTGAAATGAACATCTTTCGTTTTGGCAAGCTTTGCTCTTAACATTGCATGAACTGACTTTCTCTTACAGGGAAAGAAGCTTTTCAGCACTTGAGAAGCCTCGATTTCTTCTTTCACTCAGGAGCACTGACACAGTGTCACTTTTCACAGAAATGCTAAACTAAGCTCACTGGGCCTAGTAACACTAACTTTACTTTTAAAGCAGAAAAAATCTAATTCCTTAAAGACACGCTTTTCTGCATGTCAAATAAGGCTTTATTTCATTTGAAACGAACTTCTTTCATTTTAACAAGCTTTGCTCTTAACATTGAATAAACTGACAGGGAAAGAAGCTTTTCAGCACGTGAGAAGCCTCGTTCAATTCATTCACTCAGAAGAACTGACACAGTGTCACTGTTCACAGAAATGCTAAACTAAGCTCACTGGGCCTAGTAACACTAACTTTACTTTTAAAGCAGAAAACATCTAACCCATTAAAGAAACGCTTTTCTGCATGTCAAATAAGCCTTTATTTCATTTGAAACGAACTTCTTTCATTTTAACAAGCTGTGCTCTTAACATTGCATAAACTGACAGGGAAAGAAGCTTTTCAGCACGTGAGAAGTCTCGTTCAGTTCATTCACTCAGGAGAACTGACACAGTATCACTGTTCACAGAAACGCTAAACTAAGCTCACTGAGCCTAGAAACACTAACTTTACTTTTAAAGCAGAAAACACCTAACCCATTAAAGAAACGCATTTCTGCAATGCAAATAAGACTTTATTTCATTTGAGACGAACATGTTACATTTTGGAATGCTGTGCTCTTTACTTTGCATGAACTTACATTCTCTTACAGGGAAAGAAGCTTTTCAGCACTTGAGAAGCCTTGTTCTCTTCATTCACTCAAGAGAACTGGCACAGTATCACTGTTCACAGAAACGCTAAACTAAGTTCACTGGGCCTAGTAACACTAACTTTACTTTTAAAGCAGAAAACATTTAACCCATCAAAGAAACGCATTTCTGCATTGCAAATAAGACTTTATTTCATTTGAAACGAACATCTTTCGTTTTGGCAAATTTTGCTCTTAACATTGCATGGACTGACATTCTCATACAGGGAAAGACGCTTTTCAGCACTTGAGAAGCCTCGTTGTCTTGATTCACTCGGGAGCACTGGCAAAGTGTCACTGTTTACAGAAACGCTCAACTAAGCTCTCTGGGTCTAGTGACACTAACTTTACTTTTGAAGTAGAAAACATCTAACCCATTAAAGAAACGCTTTTCTGCAGTGCAAATAAGACTTTATATCATTTGACATGAATATCTTTTATTTTGGCAAGCTTTGCTCTTAACATTGCATGGACTGACATTCTCATACAGGGAAAGACGCTTTTCAGCACTTGAGAAGCCTCGTTGTCTTGATTCACTCGGGAGCACTGGCAAAGTGTCACTGTTTACAGAAACGCTCAACTAAGCTCTCTGGGTCTAGTGATACTAACTTTACTTTTAAAGTAGAAAACATCTAACCCATTAAAGAAACGCTTTTCTGCATTGCAAATAAGACTTTATATCATTTGACATGAATATCTTTTATTTTGGCAAGCTTTGCTCTAAACATTGCATGGACTGACTTTCTCTTACAGGGAAAGAAGCTTTTCAGCACTTGAGAAGCCTTGTCCTCTTCATTCACTCAAGAGAACTGGCACAGGTCACTGTTCACAGAATCGCTAAACTAAGCTCTCTGGGCCAAGTAACACTAACTTTACTATTAGAGCAGAAAATGCATAACACTTTAAAGAAAGGCTTTCCTGCATTGTAAATAAGACAGTATGTCATTTGAAATGAACATCTTTCGTTTTGGCAAGCTTTGCTCTTAACATTGCATGAACTGACTTTCTCTTACAGGGATAGAAGCTTTTTAGCACTTGAGAAGACTCGATTTCTTCTTTCACTCATGAGCACTGACACAGTGTCACTGTTCACAGAAATGCTAAACTAAGCTCACTGGGCCTAGTAACACTAACTTTACTTTTAAAGCAGAAAACATCTAACCCATTAAAGAAACGCTTTTCTGCATGTCAAATAAGGCTTTATTTCATTTGAAACGAACAGCTTTCATTTTAACACGCTGTGCTCTTAACATTGCATAAACTGAAAGGGAAAGAAGCTTTTCAGCAAGTGAGAAGTCTCGTTCAATTCATTCACTCAGGAGAACTGACACAGTGCCACTGTTCACAGAAACGCTAAACTAAGCTCACTGGACCTAGAAACACTAACTTTTCTTTTAAAGCAGAAAACAGCTAACCAATTAAAGAAACACATTTCTGCAATACAAATAAGACTTTATTTCATTTGAGACGAACATGTTACATTTTGGAATGCTGTGCTCTTTACTTTGCCTTAACTTACATTCTCTTACAGGGAAAGAAGCTTTTCAGCACTTGAGAAGCCTTGTTCTCTTCATTCACTCAAGAGAACTGGCACAGTATCACTGTTCACAGAAACGCTAAACTAAGCTCACTGGGCCAAGTAACACTAACTTTACTTTTAAAGCAGAAAACATCTAACCCATTGAAGAAACGCTTTTCTGCATTGCAAATAAGACTTTATATCATTTGACATGAATATCTTTTATTTTTGAAAGCTTTGCTCTAAACATTGCATAAACTGACAGGGAAAGAAGCTTTTCAGCACTTGAGAAGCCGTGTCCTCTTCATTCACCCAAGAGAACTGGCACAGTGTCACTGCTCACAGAAATGCTAAACTAAGCTCACTGGGCCTAGTAACACTAACTTTACTTTTAAAGCAGAAAAAATCTAATTCATTAAAGAAACGCTTTTCTGCATGTCAAATAAGGCTTTATATCATTTGAAACGAACTTCTTTCATTTTAACATGCTTTGCTCTTAACATTGCATAAACTGACAGGGAAAGAAGCTTTTCAGCACGTGAGAATCCTCGTTCAATTCATTCAATCAGGAGAACTGACACAGTGTCACTGTTCACAGAAACGCTAAACTAAGCTCACTGAGCCTAGAAACACTAACTTTACTTTTAAAGCAGAAAACACCTAACCCATTAAAGAAAGGCATTTCTGTATTGCAAATAAGACTTTATTTCATTTGAGACGATCATGTTACATTTTGGAATGCTGTGCTCTTAACTTTGCCTTAACTTACATTCTCTTACAGGGAAAGAAGCTTTTCAGCACTTGAGAAGCCTTGTTCTCTTCATTCACTCAAGAGAACTGGCACAGTATCACTGTTTACAGAAACGCTAAACTAAGCTCACTGGGCCAAGTAACACTAACTTTACTTTTAAAGCAGAAAACATCTAACCCATTAAAGAAACGCATTTCTGCATTGCAAATAAGACTTTATTTCATTTGAAAAGAACATCTTTCGTTTTGGCAAATTTTGCTCTTAACATTGCATGGACTGACATTCTCATACAGGGAAAGACGCTTTTTAGCACTTGAGAAGCCGTGTTCTCTTCATTCACCCAAGAGAACCGGCACAGTATTACTGTTCACAGAAATGCTAAACTAAGCTCACTGGGCCTAGTAACACTAACTTTACTTTTAAAGCAGAAAAAATCTAATTCATTAAAGAAACGCTTTTCTGCATGTCAAATAAGGCTTTATTTCATTTGAAACGAACTTCTTTCATTTTAACAAGCTTTACTCTTAACATTGCATAAACTGACAGGGAAATAAGCTTTTCAGCACGTGAGAAGCCTCGTTCAATTCATTCAATCAGGAGAACTGACACAGTGTCACTGTTCACAGAAACGCTAAATTAAGCTCACTGAGCCTAGAAACACTAACTTTACTTTTAAAGCAGAAAACACCTAACTCATTAAAGAAAGGCATTTCTGTATTGCAAATAAGACTTTATTTCATTTGAGACGATCATGTTACATTTTGGAATGCTGTGCTCTTAACTTTGCCTTAACTTACATTCTCTTACAGGGAAAGAAGCTTTTCAGCACTTGAGAAGCCTTGTTCTCTTCATTCACTCAAGAGAACTGGCACAGTATCACTGTTTACAGAAACGCTAAACTAAGCTCACTGGGCCAAGTAACTCTAACTTTACTTTTAAAGTAGAAAATGCATAACACTTTAAAGAAAGGCTTTCCTGCAGTGCAAATAAGACAGTATGTCATTTGAAATGAACATCTTTCGTTTTGGCAAGCTTTGCTCTGAACATTGCATGAACTGACTTTCTCTTACAGGGATAGAAGCTTTTTAGCACTTGAGAAGACTCGATTTCTTCTTTCACTCAGGAGCACTGACACAATGACACTGTTCACAGAAACGCTAAACTAAGCTCACTGGACCTAGAAACACTAACTTTACTTTTAAAGCAGAAAACAGCTAACCAATTAAAGAAACGCATTTCTGCAATGCAAATAAGACTTTATTTCATTTGAGACGAACATGTTACATTTTGGAATGCTGTGCTATTTACTTTGCATGAACTTACATTCTCTTACAGGGAAAGAAGCTTTTCAGCACTTGAGAAGCCTTGTTCTCTGCATTCACTCAAGAGAACTGGCACAGTATCACTGTTCACAGAAACGCTAAACTAAGCTCACTGGGCCTAGTAACACTAACTTTACTTTTAAAGCAGAAAAAATTTAGCACATTAAAGAAACGCATTTCTGCATTACAAATAAGACTTTATTTCATTTAAAACAAACATCTTTCGTTTTGGCAAATTTTGCTCTAAACATTGCATGGACTGACATTCTCATACAGGGAAAGACGCTTTTCAGCACTTGAGAAGCCTCGTTGTCTTGATTAACTCGGGAGCACTGGCAAAGTGTCACTGTTTACAGAAACGCTCAACTAAGCTCTCTGGGTCTAGTGACACTAACTTTAGTTTTGAAGTAGAAAACATCTAACCCATTAAAGAAACGCTTTTCTGCATTGCAAATAAGACTTTATATCATTTGACATGAATATCGTTTATTTTGGCAAGCTTTGCTCTAAACATTGCATGGACTGACTTTCTCTTACAGGGAAAGAAGCTTTTCAGCACTTGAGAAGCCTTGTCCTCTTCATTCACTCAAGAGAACGGGCACAGTGTCACTGTTCACAGAAACGCTAAACTAAGCTCTCTGGGCCAAGTAACACTAACTTTACTATTAGAGCAGAAAATGCATAACACTTTAAAGAAAGGCTTTCCTGCATTGTAAATAAGACAGTATGTCATTTGAAATGAACATCTTTCGTTTTGGCAAGCTTTGCTCTTAACATTGCATGAACTGACTTTCTCTTACAGGGATAGAAGCTTTTTAGCACTTGAGAAGACTCGATTTCTTCTTTCACTCATGAGCACTGACACAGTGTCACTGTTCACAGAAACGCTAAACTAAGCTCACTGGGCCTAGTGACACTAACTTTACTTTTAAAGCAGAAAACATCTAACCCATTAAAGAACGCATTTCTGCATTGCAAATAAGACTTTATTTCATTTGAAACGAACATCTTTCGTTTTGGCAAATTTTGCTCTTAACATTGCATGGACTGACATTCTCATACAGGGAAAGACGCTTTTCAGCACTTGAGAAGCCTTGTCCTCTTCATTCACTCAAGAGAACTGGCACAGTGTCACTGTTCACAGAAACGCTAAACTAAGCTCTCTGTAACACTAGCTTTACTATTAGAGCAGAAAATGCATAACACTTTAAAGAAAGGCTTTCCTGCATTGTAAATAAGACAGTATGTCATTTGAAATGAACATCTTTCGTTTTGGCAAGCTTTGCTCTTAATATTGCATGAACTGACTTTCTCTTACAGGGATAGAAGCTTTTTAGCACTTGAGAAGACTCGATTTCTTCTTTTACTCATGAGCACTGACACATTGTCACTGTTCACAGAAATGCTAAACTAAGCTCTCTGGGCCTAGTAACACTAACTTTACTTTTAAAGCAGAAAACATCTAACCCATTAACGAAACGCTTTTCTGCATGTAAAGTAAGCCTTTATTTCATTTGAAACGAACTTCTTTCATTTTAACAAGCTGTGCTCTTAACATTTCATAAACTGAAAGGGAAAGAAGCTTTTCAGCATGTGAGAAGTCTCGTTCAATTCATTCACTCAGGAGAACTGACACAGTGTCACTGTTCACAGAAACGCTAAACTAAGCTCACTGAGCCTAGAAACACTAACTTTACTTTTAAAGCAGAAAACAGCTAACCAATTAAAGAAACACATTTCTGCAATGCAAATAAGACTTTATATCATTTGAGACGAACATTTTACATTTTGGAATGCTGTGCTCTTTACTTTGCATGAACTTACATTCTCTTACAGTGAAAGAAGCTTTTCAGCACTTGAGAAGCCTTGTTCTCTTCAAGAGAACTGGCACAGTATCACTGTTCACAGAAACTCTAAACTAAGCTCACTGGGCCTAGTAACACTAACTTTACTTTTAAAGCAGAAAACATCTAACCCATTAAAGAAACGCATTTCTGCATTGCAAATAAGACTTTATTTCATTTGAAACGAATATCTTTCGTTTTGGCAAGCTTTGGTCTTAACATTGCATGAACTGACTTTCTCTTACAGGGATAGAAGCTTTTTAGCACTTGAGAAGCCTCGATTTCTTCTTTCACTCAGGAGCACTGACATAGTGTCACTGTTCACAGAAATGCTAAACTAAGCTCACTGGGCCTAGTAACACTAACTTTACTTTTAAAGCAGAAAAAATCTAATTCATTAAAGACACGCTTTTCTGCATGTCAAATAAGGCTTTATTTCATTTGAAACGAACCTCTTTCATTTTAACAAGCTTTGCTCTTAACATTGCATAAACTGACAGGGAAAGAAGCTTTTCAGCACGTGAGAAGCCTCGTTCAATTCATTCACTCAGGAGAACTGACACAGTGTCACTGTTCACAGAAACGCTAAACTAAGCTCACTGGGCCTAGTAACACTAACTTTACTTTTAAAGCAGAAAACATCTAACCCATTAAAGAAACGCATTTCTGCATTGCAAATAAGACTTTATTTCATTTAAAACAAACATCTTTCGTTTTGGCAAATTTTGCTCTTAACATTGCATGGCCTGACATTCTCATACAAGGAAGGACGCGTTTCAGCACTTGAGAAGCCTCGTTGTCTTGATTCACTCAGGAGCAAAGTGAACTTAGCAAACATCTAACCCATTAAAGAAACGCTTTTCTGCATTGCAAATAATACTTTATATCATTTGACATGAATATCTTTTATTTTGGCAAGCTTTGCTCTAAACATTGCATGGACTGACTTTCTCTTACAGGGAAAGAAGCTTTTCAGCACTTGAGAAGCCTTGTCCTCTTCATTCACTCAAGAGAACTGGCACAGTGTCACTGTTCACAGAAACGCTAAACTAAGCTCTCTGGGCCAAATAACACTAACTTTACTATTAGAGCAGAAAATGCATAACACTTTAAAGAAAGGCTTTCCTGCATTGTAAATAAGACAGTATGTCATTTGAAATGAACATCTTTCGTTTTGGCAAGCTTTGCTCTTAACATTGCATGAACTGACTTTCTCTTACAGGGATAGAAGCTTTTTAGCACTTGAGAAGCCTCGATTTCTTCTTTCACTCAGGAGCACTGACACAGTGTCACTGTTCACAGAAATGCTAAATTAAGCTCACTGGGCCTAGTAACACTAACTTTACTTTTAAAGCAGAAAAAATCTAATTCATTAAAGACACGCTTTTCTGCATGTCAAATAAGGCTTTATTTCATTTGAAACGAACCTCTTTCATTTTAACAAGCTTTGCTCTTAACATTGCATAAACTGACAGGGAAAGAAGCTTTTCAGCACGTGAGAAGCCTCGTTCAATTCATTCACTCAGGAGAACTGACACAGTGTCACTGTTCACAGAAACGCTAAACTAAGCTCACTGAGCCTAGAAACACTAACTTTACTTTTAAAGCAGAAAACAGCTAACCAATTAAAGAAACACATTTCTGCAATGCAAATAAGACTTTATATCATTTGAGACGAACATGTTACATTTTGGAATGCTGTGCTCTTTACTTTGCATGAACTTACATTCTCTTACAGGGAAAGAAGCTTTTCAGCACTTGAGAAGCCTTGTTCTCTTCATTCACTCAAGAGAACTGTCACAGTATCACTGTTCACAGAAACGCTAAACTAAGCTCACTGGGCCTAGTAACACTAACTTTACTTTTAAAGCAGAAAACATCTAACCCATTAAAGAAACGCATTTCTGCATTGCAAATAAGACTTTATTTCATTTGAAACGAATATCTTTCGTTTTGGCAAGCTTTGGTCTTAACATTGCATGAACTGACTTTCTCTTACAGGGATAGAAGCTTTTTAGCACTTGAGAAGCCTCGATTTCTTCTTTCACTCAGGAGCACTGACATAGTGTCACTGTTCACAGAAATGCTAAACTAAGCTCACTGGGCCTAGTAACACTAACTTTACTTTTAAAGCAGAAAAAATCTAATTCATTAAAGACACGCTTTTCTGCATGTCAAATAAGGCTTTATTTCATTTGAAACGAACCTCTTTCATTTTAACAAGCTTTGCTCTTAACATTGCATAAACTGACAGGGAAAGAAGCTTTTCAGCACGTGAGAAGCCTCGTTCAATTCATTCACTCAGGAGAACTGACACAGTGTCACTGTTCACAGAAACGCTAAACTAAGCTCACTGGGCCTAGTAACACTAACTTTACTTTTAAAGCAGAAAACATCTAACCCATTAAAGAAACGCATTTCTGCATTGCAAATAAGACTTTATTTCATTTAAAACAAACATCTTTCGTTTTGGCAAATTTTGCTCTTAACATTGCATGGCCTGACATTCTCATACAAGGAAGGACGCGTTTCAGCACTTGAGAAGCCTCGTTGTCTTGATTCACTCAGGAGCAAAGTGAACTTAGCAAACATCTAACCCATTAAAGAAACGCTTTTCTGCATTGCAAATAATACTTTATATCATTTGACATGAATATCTTTTATTTTGGCAAGCTTTGCTCTAAACATTGCATGGACTGACTTTCTCTTACAGGGAAAGAAGCTTTTCAGCACTTGAGAAGCCTTGTCCTCTTCATTCACTCAAGAGAACTGGCACAGTGTCACTGTTCACAGAAACGCTAAACTAAGCTCTCTGGGCCAAGTAACACTAACTTTACTATTAGAGCAGAAAATGCATAACACTTTAAAGAAAGGCTTTCCTGCATTGTAAATAAGACAGTATGTCATTTGAAATGAACATCTTTCGTTTTGGCAAGCTTTGCTCTTAACATTGCATGAACTGACTTTCTCTTACAGGGATAGAAGCTTTTTAGCACTTGAGAAGCCTCGATTTCTTCTTTCACTCAGGAGCACTGACACAGTGTCACTGTTCACAGAAATGCTAAATTAAGCTCACTGGGCCTAGTAACACTAACTTTACTTTTAAAGCAGAAAAAATCTAATTCATTAAAGACACGCTTTTCTGCATGTCAAATAAGGCTTTATTTCATTTGAAACGAACCTCTTTCATTTTAACAAGCTTTGCTCTTAACATTGCATAAACTGACAGGGAAAGAAGCTTTTCAGCACGTGAGAAGCCTCGTTCAATTCATTCACTCAGGAGAACTGACACAGTGTCACTGTTCACAGAAACGCTAAACTAAGCTCACTGAGCCTAGAAACACTAACTTTACTTTTAAAGCAGAAAACAGCTAACCAATTAAAGAAACACATTTCTGCAATGCAAATAAGACTTTATATCATTTGAGACGAACATGTTACATTTTGGAATGCTGTGCTCTTTACTTTGCATGAACTTACATTCTCTTACAGGGAAAGAAGCTTTTCAGCACTTGAGAAGCCTTGTTCTCTTCATTCACTCAAGAGAACTGTCACAGTATCACTGTTCACAGAAACGCTAAACTAAGCTCACTGGGCCTAGTAACACTAACTTTACTTTTAAAGCAGAAAACATCTAACCCATTAAAGAAACGCATTTCTGCATTGCAAATAAGACTTTATTTCATTTGAAACGAACATCTTTCGTTTTGGCAAGCTTTGGTCTTAACATTGCATGAACTGACTTTCTCTTACAGGGATAGAAGCTTTTTAGCACTTGAGAAGCTTCGATTTCTTCTTTCACTCAGGAGCACTGACACAGTGTCACTGTTCACAGAAATGCTAAACTAAGCTCACTGGGCCTCGTAACACTAACTTTACTTTTAAAGCAGAAAAAATCTAATTCATTAAAGACACGCTTTTCTGCATGTCAAATAAGGCTTTATTTCATTTGAAACGAACCTCTTTCATTTTAACAAGCTTTGCTCTTAACATTGCATAAACTGACAGGGAAAGAAGCTTTTCAGCACGTGAGAATCCTCGTTCAATTCATTCAATCAGGAGAACTGACACAGTGTCACTGTTCACAGAAACGCTAAACTAAGCTCACTGAGCCTAGAAACACTAACTTTACTTTTAAAGCAGAAAACACCTAACCCATTAAAGAAAGGCATTTCTGTATTGCAAATAAGACTTTATTTCATTTGAGACGATCATGTTACATTTTGGAATGCTGTGCTCTTAACTTTGCCTTAACTTACATTCTCTTACAGGGAAAGAAGCTTTTCAGCACTTGAGAAGCCTTGTTCTCTTCATTCACTCAAGAGAACTGGCACAGTATCACTGTTTACAGAAACGCTAAACTAAGCTCACTGGGCCAAGTAACACTAACTTTACTTTTAAAGCAGAAAACATCTAACCCATTAAAGAAACGCATTTCTGCATTGCAAATAAGACTTTATTTCATTTGAAAAGAACATCTTTCGTTTTGGCAAATTTTGCTCTTAACATTGCATGGACTGACATTCTCATACAGGGAAAGACGCTTTTTAGCACTTGAGAAGCCGTGTTCTCTTCATTCACCCAAGAGAACCGGCACAGTATTACTGTTCACAGAAATGCTAAACTAAGCTCACTGGGCCTAGTAACACTAACTTTACTTTTAAAGCAGAAAAAATCTAATTCATTAAAGAAACGCTTTTCTGCATGTCAAATAAGGCTTTATTTCATTTGAAACGAACTTCTTTCATTTTAACAAGCTTTACTCTTAACATTGCATAAACTGACAGGGAAATAAGCTTTTCAGCACGTGAGAAGCCTCGTTCAATTCATTCAATCAGGAGAACTGACACAGTGTCACTGTTCACAGAAACGCTAAATTAAGCTCACTGAGCCTAGAAACACTAACTTTACTTTTAAAGCAGAAAACACCTAACTCATTAAAGAAAGGCATTTCTGTATTGCAAATAAGACTTTATTTCATTTGAGACGATCATGTTACATTTTGGAATGCTGTGCTCTTAACTTTGCCTTAACTTACATTCTCTTACAGGGAAAGAAGCTTTTCAGCACTTGAGAAGCCTTGTTCTCTTCATTCACTCAAGAGAACTGGCACAGTATCACTGTTTACAGAAACGCTAAACTAAGCTCACTGGGCCAAGTAACACTAACTTTACTTTTAAAGTAGAAAATGCATAACACTTTAAAGAAAGGCTTTCCTGCAGTGCAAATAAGACAGTATGTCATTTGAAATGAACATCTTTCGTTTTGGCAAGCTTTGCTCTGAACATTGCATGAACTGACTTTCTCTTACAGGGATAGAAGCTTTTTAGCACTTGAGAAGACTCGATTTCTTCTTTCACTCAGGAGCACTGACACAATGACACTGTTCACAGAAACGCTAAACTAAGCTCACTGGACCTAGAAACACTAACTTTACTTTTAAAGCAGAAAACAGCTAACCAATTAAAGAAACGCATTTCTGCAATGCAAATAAGACTTTATTTCATTTGAGACGAACATGTTACATTTTGGAATGCTGTGCTA
Source organism: Spinibarbus caldwelli (assembly GCA_039654775.1). Lineage (NCBI taxonomy): Eukaryota > Metazoa > Chordata > Actinopteri > Cypriniformes > Cyprinidae > Spinibarbus > Spinibarbus caldwelli. Next base: position 33,227 of record JBCAMP010000150.1, read on the forward strand.
TTTACTTTGCATGAACTTACATTCTCTTACAGGGAAAGAAGCTTTTCAGCACTTGAGAAGCCTTGTTCTCTGCATTCACTCAAGAGAACTGGCACAGTATCACTGTTCACAGAAACGCTAAACTAAGCTCACTGGGCCTAGTAACACTAACTTTACTTTTAAAGCAGAAAACATTTAGCACATTAAAGAAACGCATTTCTGCATTACAAATAAGACTTTATTTCATTTAAAACAAACATCTTTCGTTTTGGCAAATTTTGCTCTAAACATTGCATGGACTGACATTCTCATACAGGGAAAGACGCTTTTCAGCACTTGAGAAGCCTCGTTGTCTTGATTAACTCGGGAGCACTGGCAAAGTGTCACTGTTTACAGAAACGCTCAACTAAGCTCTCTGGGTCTAGTGACACTAACTTTAGTTTTGAAGTAGAAAACATCTAACCCATTAAAGAAACGCTTTTCTGCATTGCAAATAAGACTTTATATCATTTGACATGAATATCGTTTATTTTGGCAAGCTTTGCTCTAAACATTGCATGGACTGACTTTCTCTTACAGGGAAAGAAGCTTTTCAGCACTTGAGAAGCCTTGTCCTCTTCATTCACTCAAGAGAACGGGCACAGTGTCACTGTTCACAGAAACGCTAAACTAAGCTCTCTGGGCCAAGTAACACTAACTTTACTATTAGAGCAGAAAATGCATAACACTTTAAAGAAAGGCTTTCCTGCATTGTAAATAAGACAGTATGTCATTTGAAACGAACATCTTTCGTTTTGGCAAATTTTGCTCTTAACATTGCATGGACTGACATTCTCATACAGGGAAAGACGCTTTTCAGCACTTGAGAAGCCTTGTCCTCTTCATTCACTCAAGAGAAGTGGCACAGTGTCACTGTTCACAGAAACGCTAAACTAAGCTCTCTGTAACACTAGCTTTACTATTAGAGCAGAAAATGCATAACACTTTAAAGAAAGGCTTTCCTGCATTGTAAATAAGACAGTATGTCATTTGAAATGAACATCTTTCGTTTTGGCAAGCTTTGCTCTTAATATTGCATGAACTGACTTTCTCTTACAGGGATAGAAGCTTTTTAGCACTTGAGAAGACTCGATTTCTTCTTTTACTCATGAGCACTGACACATTGTCACTGTTCACAGAAATGCTAAACTAAGCTCTCTGGGCCTAGTAACACTAACTTTACTTTTAAAGAAGAAAACATCTAACCCATTAACGAAACGCTTTTCTGCATGTAAAATAATCCTTTATTTCATTTGAAACGAACTTCTTTCATTTTAACAAGCTGTGCTCTTAACATTTCATAAACTGAAAGGGAAAGAAGCTTTTCAGCATGTGAGAAGTCTCGTTCAATTCATTCACTCAGGAGAACTGACACAGTGTCACTGTTCACAGAAACGCTAAACTAAGCTCACTGAGCCTAGAAACACTAACTTTACTTTTAAAGCAGAAAACAGCTAACCAATTAAAGAAACACATTTCTGCAATGCAAATAAGACTTTATATCATTTGAGACGAACATTTTACATTTTGGAATGCTGTGCTCTTTACTTTGCATGAACTTACATTCTCTTACAGTGAAAGAAGCTTTTCAGCACTTGAGAAGCCTTGTTCTCTTCAAGAGAACTGGCACAGTATCACTGTTCACAGAAACTCTAAACTAAGCTCACTGGGCCTAGTAACACTAACTTTACTTTTAAAGCAGAAAACATCTAACCCATTAAAGAAACGCATTTCTGCATTGCAAATAAGACTTTATTTCATTTGAAACGAACCTCTTTCATTTTAACAAGCTTTGCTCTTAACATTGCATAAACTGACAGGGAAAGAAGCTTTTCAGCACGTGAGAAGCCTCGTTCAATTCATTCACTCAGGAGAACTGACACAGTGTCACTGTTCACAGAAACGCTAAACTAAGCTCACTGGGCCTAGTAACACTAACTTTACTTTTAAAGCAGAAAACATCTAACCCATTAAAGAAACGCATTTCTGCATTGCAAATAAGACTTTATTTCATTTAAAACAAACATCTTTCGTTTTGGCAAATTTTGCTCTTAACATTGCATGGCCTGACATTCTCATACAAGGAAGGACGCGTTTCAGCACTTGAGACGCCTCGTTGTCTTGATTCACTCAGGAGCAAAGTGAACTTAGCAAACATCTAACCCATTAAAGAAACGCTTTTCTGCATTGCAAATAATACTTTATATCATTTGACATGAATATCTTTTATTTTGGCAAGCTTTGCTCTAAACATTGCATGGACTGACTTTCTCTTACAGGGAAAGAAGCTTTTCAGCACTTGAGAAGCCTTGTCCTCTTTATTCACTCAAGAGAACTGGCACAGTGTCACTGTTCACAGAAACGCTAAACTAAGCTCTCTGGGCCAAGTAACACTAACTTTACTATTAGAGCAGAAAATGCATAACACTTTAAAGAAAGGCTTTCCTGCATTGTAAATAAGACAGTATGTCATTTGAAATGAACATTTTTCTTTTTGGCAAGCTTTGCTCTTAACATTGCATGAACTGACTTTCTCTTACAGGGATAGAAGCTTTTTAGCACTTGAGAAGCCTCGATTTCTTCTTAAACTCAGGAGCACTGACACAGTGTCACTGTTCACAGAAATGCTAAACTAAGCTCACTGGGCCTAGTAACACTAACTTTACTTTTAAAGCAGAAAAAATCTAATTCATTAAAGACACGCTTTTCTGCATGTCAAATAAGGCTTTATTTCATTTGAAACGAACCTCTTTCATTTTAACAAGCTTTGCTCTTAACATTGCATAAACTGACAGGGAAAGAAGCTTTTCAGCACGTGAGAAGCCTCGTTCAATTCATTCACTCAGGAGAACTGACACAGTGTCACTGTTCACAGAAACGCTAAACTAAGCTCACTGGGCCTAGTAACACTAACTTTACTTTTAAAGCAGAAAACATCTAACCCATTAAAGAAACGCATTTCTGCATTGCAAATAAGACTTTATTTCATTTAAAACAAACATCTTTCGTTTTGGCAAATTTTGCTCTTAACATTGCATGGCCTGACATTCTCATACAGGGAAGGACGCGTTTCAGCACTTGAGAAGCCTCGTTGTCTTGATTCACTCAGGAGCAAAGTGAACTTAGCAAACATCTAACCAATTAAAGAAACGCTTTTCTGCAGTGCAAATAATACTTTATATCATTTGACATGAATATCTTTTATTTTGGCAAGCTTTGCTCTAAACATTGCATGGACTGACTTTCTCTTACAGGCAAAGAAGCTTTTCAGCACTTGAGAAGCCTTGTCCTCTTCATTCACTCAAGAGAACTGGCACAGTGTCACTGTTCACAGAAACGCTAAACTAAGCTCTCTGGGCCAAGTAACACTAACTTTATTATTAGAGCAGAAAATGCATAACACTTTAAAGAAAGGCTTTCCTGCATTGTAAATAAGACAGTATGTCATTTGAAATGAACATCTTTCGTTATGGCAAGCTTTGCTCTTAACATTGCATGAACTGACTTTCTCTTACAGGGTTAGAAGCTTTTTAGCACTTGAGAAGACTCGATATCTTCTTTCACTCATGAGCACTGACACAGTGTCACTGTTCACAGAAATGCTAAACTAAGCTCACTGGGCCTAGTAACACTAAATTTACTTTTAAAGCAGAAAACAGCTAACCAATTAAAGAAACACATTTCTGCAATGCAAATAAGACTTTATTTCATTTGAGACGAACATGTTACATTTTGGAATGCTGTGCTCTTTACTTTGCATGAACTTACATTCTCTTACAGGGAAAGAAGCTTTTCAGCACTTTAGAAGCCTTGTTCTCTTCATTCACTCAAGAGAACTGGCACAGTATCACTGTTCACAGAAACGCTAAACTAAGCTCACTGGGCCTAGTAACACTAACGTTACTTTTAAAGCAGAAAACATCTAACCCATTAAAGAAACGCATTTCTGCATTGCAAATAAGACTTTATTTCATTTGAAACGAACATCTTTCGTTTTGGCAAGCTTTGGTCTTAACATTGCATGAACTGAATTTCTCTTACAGGGATAGAAGCTTTTTAGCACTTGAGAAGCCTCGATTTCTTCTTTCACTCAGGAGCACTGACACAGTGTCACTGTTCACAGAAATGCTAAACTAAGCTCACTGGGCCTAGTAACACTAACTTTACTTTTAAAGCAGAAAAAATCTAATTCATTAAAGACACGCTGTTCTGCATGTCAAATAAGCCTTTATTTCATTTGAAACGAACTTCTTTCATTTTAACAAGCTGTGCTCTTAACATTGCATAAACTGAAAGGGAAAGAAGCTTTTCAGCACGTGAGAAGTCTCGTTCAATTCATTCACTCAGGAGAACTGACACAGTGTCACTGTTCACAGAAACGCTAAACTAAGCTCACTGAGCCTAGAAACACTAACTTTACTTTTAAAGCAGAAAACACCTAACCCATTAAAGAAACGCATTTCTGCAATGCAAATAAGACTTTATTTCATTTGAGACGAACATGTTACATTTTGGAATGCTGTGCTCTTTACTTTGCATGAACTTACATTCTCTTACAGGGAAAGAAGCTTTTCAGCACTTGAGAAGCCTTGTTCTCTTCATTCACTCAAGAGAACTGGCACAGTATCACTGTTCACAGAAACGCTAAACTAAGTTCACTGGGCCTAGTAACACTAACTTTACTTTTAAAGCAGAAAACATCTAACCCATTAAAGAAACGCATTTCTGCATTGCAAATAAGACTTTATTTCATTTGAAACGAACATCTTTCGTTTTGGCAAATTTTGCTCTTAACATTGCATGGACTGACATTCTCATACAGGGAAAGACGCTTTTCAGCACTTGAGAAGCCTCGTTGTCTTGATTCACTCGGGAGCACTGGCAAAGTGTCACTGTTTACAGAAACGCTCAACTAAGCTCTCTGGGTCTAGTGACACTAACTTTACTTTTGAAGTAGAAAACATCTAACCCATTAAAGAAACGCTTTTCTGCAGTGCAAATAAGACTTTATATCATTTGACATTAATATCTTTTATTTTGGCAAGCTTTGCTGTTAACATTGCATGGACTGACATTCTCATACAGGGAAAGACGCTTTTCAGCACTTGAGAAGCCTTGTCCTCTTCATTCACTCAAGAGAACTGGCACAGTGTCACTGTTCACAGAAACGCTAAACTAAGCTCTCTGGGCCAAGTAACACTAACTTTACTATTAGAGCAGAAAATGCATAACACTTTAAAGAAAGGCTTTCCTGCATTGTAAATAAGACAGTATGTCATTTGAAATGAACATCTTTCGTTTTGGCAAGCTTTGCTCTTAACATTGCATGAACTGACTTTCTCTTACAGGGATAGAAGCTTTTTAGCACTTGAGAAGCCTCGATTTCTTCTTTTACTCATGAGCACTGACACATTGTCACTGTTCACAGAAATGCTAAACTAAGCTCTCTGGGCCAAGTAACACTAACTTTATTATTAGAGCAGAAAATGCATAACACTTTAAAGAAAGGCTTTCCTGCATTGTAAATAAGACAGTATGTCATTTGAAATGAACATCTTTCGTTATGGCAAGCTTTGCTCTTAACATTGCATGAACTGACTTTCTCTTACAGGGTTAGAAGCTTTTTAGCACTTGAGAAGACTCGATATCTTCTTTCACTCATGAGCACTGACACAGTGTCACTGTTCACAGAAATGCTAAACTAAGCTCACTGGGCCTAGTAACACTAAATTTACTTTTAAAGCAGAAAACAGCTAACCAATTAAAGAAACACATTTCTGCAATGCAAATAAGACTTTATTTCATTTGAGACGAACATGTTACATTTTGGAATGCTGTGCTCTTTACTTTGCATGAACTTACATTCTCTTACAGGGAAAGAAGCTTTTCAGCACTTTAGAAGCCTTGTTCTCTTCATTCACTCAAGAGAACTGGCACAGTATCACTGTTCACAGAAACGCTAAACTAAGCTCACTGGGCCTAGTAACACTAACGTTACTTTTAAAGCAGAAAACATCTAACCCATTAAAGAAACGCATTTCTGCATTGCAAATAAGACTTTATTTCATTTGAAACGAACATCTTTCGTTTTGGCAAGCTTTGGTCTTAACATTGCATGAACTGAATTTCTCTTACAGGGATAGAAGCTTTTTAGCACTTGAGAAGCCTCGATTTCTTCTTTCACTCAGGAGCACTGACACAGTGTCACTGTTCACAGAAATGCTAAACTAAGCTCACTGGGCCTAGTAACACTAACTTTACTTTTAAAGCAGAAAAAATCTAATTCATTAAAGACACGCTGTTCTGCATGTCAAATAAGCCTTTATTTCATTTGAAACGAACTTCTTTCATTTTAACAAGCTGTGCTCTTAACATTGCATAAACTGAAAGGGAAAGAAGCTTTTCAGCACGTGAGAAGTCTCGTTCAATTCATTCACTCAGGAGAACTGACACAGTGTCACTGTTCACAGAAACGCTAAACTAAGCTCACTGAGCCTAGAAACACTAACTTTACTTTTAAAGCAGAAAACACCTAACCCATTAAAGAAACGCATTTCTGCAATGCAAATAAGACTTTCTTTCATTTGAGACGAACATGTTACATTTTGGAATGCTGTGCTCTTTACTTTGCATGAACTTACATTCTCTTACAGGGAAAGAAGCTTTTCAGCACTTGAGAAGCCTTGTTCTCTTCATTCACTCAAGAGAACTGGCACAGTATCACTGTTCACAGAAACGCTAAACTAAGTTCACTGGGCCTAGTAACACTAACTTTACTTTTAAAGCAGAAAACATCTAACCCATTAAAGAAACGCATTTCTGCATTGCAAATAAGACTTTATTTCATTTGAAACGAACATCTTTCGTTTTGGCAAATTTTGCTCTTAACATTGCATGGACTGACATTCTCATACAGGGAAAGACGCTTTTCAGCACTTGAGAAGCCTCGTTGTCTTGATTCACTCGGGAGCACTGGCAAAGTGTCACTGTTTACAGAAACGCTCAACTAAGCTCTCTGGGTCTAGTGACACTAACTTTACTTTTGAAGTAGAAAACATCTAACCCATTAAAGAAACGCTTTTCTGCAGTGCAAATAAGACTTTATATCATTTGACATTAATATCTTTTATTTTGGCAAGCTTTGCTGTTAACATTGCATGGACTGACATTCTCATACAGGGAAAGACGCTTTTCAGCACTTGAGAAGCCTTGTCCTCTTCATTCACTCAAGAGAACTGGCACAGTGTCACTGTTCACAGAAACGCTAAACTAAGCTCTCTGGGCCAAGTAACACTAACTTTACTATTAGAGCAGAAAATGCATAACACTTTAAAGAAAGGCTTTCCTGCATTGTAAATAAGACAGTATGTCATTTGAAATGAACATCTTTCGTTTTGGCAAGCTTTGCTCTTAACATTGCATGAACTGACTTTCTCTTACAGGGATAGAAGCTTTTTAGCACTTGAGAAGCCTCGATTTCTTCTTTTACTCATGAGCACTGACACATTGTCACTGTTCACAGAAATGCTAAACTAAGCTCTCTGGGCCTAGTAACACTAACTTTACTTTTAAAGCAGAAAATATCTAACCCATTAACGAAACGCTTTTCTGCATGTAAAATAAGCCTTTATTTCATTTGAAACGAACTTCTTTCATTTTAACAAGCTGTGCTCTTAACATTGCATAAACTGAAAGGGAAAGAAGCTTTTCAGCACGTGAGAAATCTCGTTCAATTCATTCACTCAGGAGAACTGACACAGTGTCACTGTTCACAGAAACGCTAAACTAAGCTCACTGGGCCTAGTAACACTAACTTCACTTTTAAAGCAGAAAACATCTAACCCATTAAAGAAACGCATTTCTGCATTGCAAATAAGACTTTATTTCATTTAAAACAAACATCTTTCGTTTTGGCAAATTTTGCTCTTAACATTGCATGGCCTGACATTCTCATACAGGGAAGGACGCGTTTCAGCACTTGAGAAGCCTCGTTGTCTTGATTCACTCAGGAGCACTAGCAAAGTGTCACTGTTTACAGATACGCTCAACTAAGCTCTCTGGGTCTAGTGACACTAACTTTACTTTTGAAGTAGAAAACATCTAACCCATTAAAGAAACTCTTTTCTGCATTGCAAATAAGACTTTATATCATTTGACATGAATATCTTTTATTTTGGCAAGCTTTGCTCTAAACATTGCATGGACTGACTTTCTCTTAAAGGGAAAGAAGCTTTTCAGCACTTGAGAAGCCTTGTTCTCTTCATTCACTCAAGAGAACTGGCACAGTATCACTGTTCACAGAAACGCTAAACTAAGCTCACTGGGCCTAGTAACACTAACTTCAATTTTAAAGCAGAAAACATCTAACCCATTAAAGAAACGCATTTCTGCATTGCAAATAAGACTTTATTTCATTTGAAACGAACATCTTTCGTTTTGGCAAATTTTGCTCTTAACATTGCATGGACTGACATTCTCGTACAGGGAAAGACACTTTTCAGCACTTGAGAAGCCTCGTTGTCTTGATTCACTCGGGAGCACTGGCAAAGTGTCACTGTTTACAGAAACGCTCAACTAAGCTCTCTGGGTCTAGTGAAACTAACTTTACTATTAGAGCAGAAAATGCATAACACTTTAAAGAAAGGCTTTCCTGCATTGTAAATAAGACAGTATGTCATTTGAAATGAACATCTTTCGTTTTGGCAAGCTTTGCTCTTAACATTGCATGAACTGACTTTCTCTTACAGGGAAAGAAGCTTTTCAGCACTTGAGAAGCCTCGATTTCTTCTTTCACTCAGGAGCACTGACACAGTGTCACTTTTCACAGAAATGCTAAACTAAGCTCACTGGGCCTAGTAACACTAACTTTACTTTTAAAGCAGAAAAAATCTAATTCCTTAAAGACACGCTTTTCTGCATGTCAAATAAGGCTTTATTTCATTTGAAACGAACTTCTTTCATTTTAACAAGCTTTGCTCTTAACATTGAATAAACTGACAGGGAAAGAAGCTTTTCAGCACGTGAGAAGCCTCGTTCAATTCATTCACTCAGAAGAACTGACACAGTGTCACTGTTCACAGAAATGCTAAACTAAGCTCACTGGGCCTAGTAACACTAACTTTACTTTTAAAGCAGAAAACATCTAACCCATTAAAGAAACGCTTTTCTGCATGTCAAATAAGCCTTTATTTCATTTGAAACGAACTTCTTTCATTTTAACAAGCTGTGCTCTTAACATTGCATAAACTGACAGGGAAAGAAGCTTTTCAGCACGTGAGAAGTCTCGTTCAGTTCATTCACTCAGGAGAACTGACACAGTATCACTGTTCACAGAAACGCTAAACTAAGCTCACTGAGCCTAGAAACACTAACTTTACTTTTAAAGCAGAAAACACCTAACCCATTAAAGAAACGCATTTCTGCAATGCAAATAAGACTTTATTTCATTTGAGACGAACATGTTACATTTTGGAATGCTGTGCTCTTTACTTTGCATGAACTTACATTCTCTTACAGGGAAAGAAGCTTTTCAGCACTTGAGAAGCCTTGTTCTCTTCATTCACTCAAGAGAACTGGCACAGTATCACTGTTCACAGAAACGCTAAACTAAGTTCACTGGGCCTAGTAACACTAACTTTACTTTTAAAGCAGAAAACATTTAACCCATCAAAGAAACGCATTTCTGCATTGCAAATAAGACTTTATTTCATTTGAAACGAACATCTTTCGTTTTGGCAAATTTTGCTCTTAACATTGCATGGACTGACATTCTCATACAGGGAAAGACGCTTTTCAGCACTTGAGAAGCCTCGTTGTCTTGATTCACTCGGGAGCACTGGCAAAGTGTCACTGTTTACAGAAACGCTCAACTAAGCTCTCTGGGTCTAGTGACACTAACTTTACTTTTGAAGTAGAAAACATCTAACCCATTAAAGAAACGCTTTTCTGCAGTGCAAATAAGACTTTATATCATTTGACATGAATATCTTTTATTTTGGCAAGCTTTGCTCTTAACATTGCATGGACTGACATTCTCATACAGGGAAAGACGCTTTTCAGCACTTGAGAAGCCTCGTTGTCTTGATTCACTCGGGAGCACTGGCAAAGTGTCACTGTTTACAGAAACGCTCAACTAAGCTCTCTGGGTCTAGTGATACTAACTTTACTTTTAAAGTAGAAAACATCTAACCCATTAAAGAAACGCTTTTCTGCATTGCAAATAAGACTTTATATCATTTGACATGAATATCTTTTATTTTGGCAAGCTTTGCTCTAAACATTGCATGGACTGACTTTCTCTTACAGGGAAAGAAGCTTTTCAGCACTTGAGAAGCCTTGTCCTCTTCATTCACTCAAGAGAACTGGCACAGGTCACTGTTCACAGAATCGCTAAACTAAGCTCTCTGGGCCAAGTAACACTAACTTTACTATTAGAGCAGAAAATGCATAACACTTTAAAGAAAGGCTTTCCTGCATTGTAAATAAGACAGTATGTCATTTGAAATGAACATCTTTCGTTTTGGCAAGCTTTGCTCTTAACATTGCATGAACTGACTTTCTCTTACAGGGATAGAAGCTTTTTAGCACTTGAGAAGACTCGATTTCTTCTTTCACTCATGAGCACTGACACAGTGTCACTGTTCACAGAAATGCTAAACTAAGCTCACTGGGCCTAGTAACACTAACTTTACTTTTAAAGCAGAAAACATCTAACCCATTAAAGAAACGCTTTTCTGCATGTCAAATAAGGCTTTATTTCATTTGAAACGAACAGCTTTCATTTTAACACGCTGTGCTCTTAACATTGCATAAACTGAAAGGGAAAGAAGCTTTTCAGCAAGTGAGAAGTCTCGTTCAATTCATTCACTCAGGAGAACTGACACAGTGCCACTGTTCACAGAAACGCTAAACTAAGCTCACTGGACCTAGAAACACTAACTTTTCTTTTAAAGCAGAAAACAGCTAACCAATTAAAGAAACACATTTCTGCAATACAAATAAGACTTTATTTCATTTGAGACGAACATGTTACATTTTGGAATGCTGTGCTCTTTACTTTGCATGAACTTACATTCTCTTACAGGGAAAGAAGCTTTTCAGCACTTGAGAAGCCTTGTTCTCTTCATTCACTCAAGAGAACTGGCACAGTATCACTGTTCACAGAAACGCTAAACTAAGCTCACTGGGCCTAGTAACACTAATTTTACTTTTAAAGCAGAAAACATCTAACCCATTAAAGAAACGCATTTCTGCATTGCAAATAAGGCTTTATTTCATTTGAAACGAACATCTTTCGTTTTGGCAAGCTTTGGTCTTAACATTGCATGAACTGACTTTCTCTTACAGGGATAGAAGCTTTTTAGCACTTGAGAAGCCTCGATTTCTTCTTTCACTCAGGAGCACTGACACAGTGTAACTGTTCACAGAAATGCTAAACTAAGCTCACTGGGCCTAGTAACACTAACTTTACTTTTAAAGCAGAAAAAATCTAATTCATTAAAGACACGCTTTTCTGCATGTCAAATAAGGCTTTATTTCATTTGAAACGAACTTCTTTCATTTTCACAAACTTTGCTCTTAACATTGAATAAACTGACAGGGAAAGAAGCTATTCAGCACGTGAGAAGCCTCGTTCAATTCATTCACTCAGGAGAACTGACACAGTGTCACTGTTCACAGAAACGCTAAACTAAGCTCACTGGGCCTAGTAACACTAACTTCAATTTTAAAGCAGAAAACATCTAACCCATTAAAGAAACGCTTTTCTGCATTGCAAATAAGACTTTATATCATTTGACATGAATATCTTTTATTTTGGCAAGCTTTGCTCTAAACATTGCATGGCCTGACATTCTCATACAGGGAAGGACGCGTTTCAGCACTTGAGAAGCCTCGTTGTCTTGATTCACTCAGGAGCACTAGCAAAGTGTCACTGTTTACAGAAACGCTCAACTAAGCTCTCTGGGTCTAGTGACACTAACTTTACTTTTAAAGTAGAAAACATCTAACCCATTAAAGAAACGCTTTTCTGCATTGCAAATAAGACTTTATATCATTTGACATGAATATCTTTTATTTTGGCAAGCTTTGCTCTAAACATTGCATGGACTGACTTTCTCTTACAGGGAAAGAAGCTTTTCAGCACTTGAGAAGCCTCGTTGTCTTGATTCACTCAAGAGAACTGGCACAGTATCACTGTTCACAGAAAAGCTAAACTAAGTTCACTGGGCCTAGTAACACTAACTTTACGTTTAAAGCAGAAAACATCTAACCCATTAAAGAAACGCATTTCTGCATTGCAAATAAGACTTTATTTCATTTGAAACGAACATCTTTCGTTTTGGCAAATTTTGCTCTTAACATTGCATGGCCTGACATTCTCATACAGGGAAAGACGCTTTTCAGCACTTGAGAAGCTTCGTTGTCTTGATTCACTCGGGAGCACTGGCAAAGTGTCACTGTTTACAGAACCGCTCAACTAAGCTCTCTGGGTCTAGTGACACTAACTTTACTTTTAAAGTAGAAAACATCTAACCCATTAAAGAAACGCTTTTCTGCATTGCAAATAAGACTTTATATCATTTGACATGAATATCTTTTATTTTGGCAAGCTTTGCTCTAAACATTGCATGGACTGACTTTCTCTTACAGGGAAAGAAGCTTTTCAGCACTTGAGAAGCCTTGTCCTCTTCATTCACTCAAGAGAACTGGCACAGGTCACTGTTCACAGAATCGCTAAACTAAGCTCTCTGGGCCAAGTAACACTAACTTTACTATTAGAGCAGAAAATGCATAACACTTTAAAGAAAGGCTTTCCTGCATTGTAAATAAGACAGTATGTCATTTGAAATGAACATCTTTCGTTTTGGCAAGCTTTGCTCTTAACATTGCATGAACTGACTTTCTCTTACAGGGATAGAAGCTTTTTAGCACTTGAGAAGACTCGATTTCTTCTTTCACTCATGAGCACTGACACAGTGTCACTGTTCACAGAAATGCTAAACTAAGCTCACTGGGCCTAGTAACACTAACTTTACTTTTAAAGCAGAAAACATCTAACCCATTAAAGAAACGCTTCTCTGCATGTCAAATAAGGCTTTATTTTATTTGAAACGAACAGCTTTCATTTTAACTCGCTGTGCTCTTAACATTGCATAAACTGAAAGGGAAAGAAGCTTTTCAGCACGTGAGAAGTCTCGTTGAATTCATTCACTCAGGAGAACTGACACAGTGTCACTGTTCACAGAAACGCTAAACTAAGCTCACTGGACCTAGAAACACTAACTTTTCTTTTAAAGCAGAAAACAGCTAACCAATTAAAGAAACACATTTCTGCAATGCAAATAAGACTTTATTTCATTTGAGACGAACATGTTACATTTTGGAATGCTGTGCTCTTTACTTTGCATGAACTTACATTCTCTTACAGGGAAAGAAGCTTTTCAGCACTTGAGAAGCCTTGTTTTCTTCATTCACAAGAGAACTGGCACAGTATCACTGTTCACAGAAACGCTAAACTAAGCTCACTGGGCCTAGTAACACTAACTTTACTTTTAAAGCAGAAAACATCTAACCCATTAAAGAAACGCATTTCTGCATTGCAAATAAGACTTTATTTCATTTGAAACGAACATCTTTCGTTTTGGCAAATTTTGCTCTTAACATTGCATGGACTGACATTCTCGTACAGGGAAAGACGCTTTTCAGCACTTGAGAAGCCTCGTTCTCTTGATTCACTCGGGAGCACTGGCAAAGTGTCACTGTTTACAGAAACGCTCAACTAAGCTCTCTGGGTCTAGTGAAACTAACTTTACTATTAGAGCAGAAAATGCATAACACTTTAAAGAAAGGCTTTCCTGCATTGTAAATAAGACAGTATGTCATTTGAAATGAACATCTTTCGTTTTGGCAAGCTTTGCTCTTAACATTGCATGAACTGACTTTCTCTTACAGGGAAAGAAGCTTTTCAGCACTTGAGAAGCCTCGATGTCTTCTTTCACTCAGGAGCACTGACACAGTGTCACTGTTCACAGAAATGCTAAACTAAGCTCACTGGGCCTAGTAACACTAACTTTACTTTTAAAGCAGAAAAAATCTAATTCCTTAAAGACACGCTTTTCTGCATGTCAAATAAGGCTTTATTTCATTTGAAACGAACTTCTTTCATTTTAACAAGCTTTGCTCTTAACTTTGAATAAACTGACAGGGAAAGAAGCTTTTCAGCACGTGAGAAGCCTCGTTCAATTCATTCACTCAGGAGAACTGACACAGTGTCACTGTTCACAGAAACGCTAAACTAAGCTCACTGGGCCTAGTAACACTAACTTCACTTTTAAAGCAGAAAACATCTAACCCATTAAAGAAACGCTTTTCTGCATTGCAAATAAGACTTTATATCATTTGACATGAATATCTTTTATTTTGGCAAGCTTTGCTCTAAACATTGCATGGACTGACTTTCTCTTACAGGGAAAGAAGCTTTTCAGCACTTGAGAAGCCTTGTCCTCTTCATTCACTCAAGAGAACTGGCACAGTGTCACTGTTCACAGAAACGCTAAACTAAGCTCTCTGGGCCAAGTAACACTAACTTTACTATTAGAGCAGAAAATGCATAACACTTTAAAGAAAGGCTTTTCTGCATTGTAAATAAGACAGTATGTCATTTGAAATGAACATCTTTCGTTTTGGCAAGCTTTGCTCTTAACATTGCATGAACTGACTTTCTCTTACAGGGATAGAAGCTTTTTAGCACTTGAGAAGACTCGATTTCTTCTTTTACTCATGAGCACTGACACAGTGTCACTGTTCACAGAAATGCTAAACTAAGCTCACTGGGCCTAGTAACACTAACTTTACTTTTAAAGCAGAAAACATCTAACCCATTAAAGAAACGCTTTTCTGCATGTCAAATAAGCCTTTATTTCATTTGAAACGAACTTCTTTCATTTTAACAAGCTGTGCTCTTAACATTGCATAAACTGAAAGGGAAAGAAGCTTTTCAGCACGTGAGAAGTCTCGTTCAATTCATTCACTCAGGAGAACTGACACAGTGTCACTGTTCACAGAAACGCTAAACTAAGCTCACTGAGCCTAGAAACACTAACTTTACTTTTAAAGCAGAAAACACCTAACCCATTAAAGAAACGCATTTCTGCAATGCAAATAAGACTTTATTTCATTTGAGACGAACATGTTACATTTTGGAATGCTGTGCTCTTTACTTTGCATGAACTTACATTCTCTTACAGGGAAAGAAGCTTTTCAGCACTTGAGAAACCTTGTTCTCTTCATTCACTCAAGAGAACTGGCACAGTATCACTGTTCACAGAAACGCTAAACTAAGTTCACTGGGCCTAGTAACACTAACTTTACTTTTAAAGCAGAAAACATTTAACCCATTAAAGAAACGCATTTCTGCATTGCAAATAAGACTTTATTTCATTTGAAACGAACATCTTTCGTTTTGGCAAATTTTGCTCTTAACATTGCATGGACTGACATTCTCATACAGGGAAAGACGCTTTTCAGCACTTGAGAAGCCTCGTTGTCTTGATTCACTCGGGAGCACTGGCAAAGTGTCACTGTTTACAGAAACGCTCAACTAAGCTCTCTGGGTCTAGTGAAACTAACTTTACTATTAGAGCAGAAAATGCATAACACTTTAAAGAAAGGCTTTCCTGCATTGTAAATAAGACAGTATGTCATTTGAAATGAACATCTTTCGTTTTGGCAAGCTTTGCTCTTAACATTGCATGAACTGACTTTCTCTTACAGGGAAAGAAGCTTTTCACCACTTGATAAGCCTCGATTTCTTCTTTCACTCAGGAGCACTGACACAGTGTCACTGTTCACAGAAATGCTAAACTAAGCTCACTGGGCCTAGTAACACTAACTTCAATTTTAAAGCAGAAAACATCTAACCCATTAAAGAAACGCATTTCTGCATTGCAAATAAGACTTTATTTCATTTAAAACAAACATCTTTCGTTTTGGCAAATTTTGCTCTTAACATTGCATGGACTGACATTCTCATACAGGGAAAGAAGCTTTTCAGCACTTGAGAAGCCTTGTCCTCTTCATTCACTCAAGAGAACAGGCACAGTGTCACTGTTCACAGAAACGCTAAACTAAGCTCTCTGGGCCAAGTAACACTAACTTTACTATTAGAGCAGAAAATGTATAACACTTTAAAGAAAGGCTTT
The DNA here is from genome assembly GCA_039654775.1 of Spinibarbus caldwelli. Taxonomy (NCBI): domain Eukaryota; kingdom Metazoa; phylum Chordata; class Actinopteri; order Cypriniformes; family Cyprinidae; genus Spinibarbus; species Spinibarbus caldwelli. The sequence continues at coordinate 49,447 of JBCAMP010000150.1, forward strand.
CCTGCATTGCAAATAAGACAGTATGTCATTTGAAATGAACATCTTTCGTTTTGGCAAATTTTGCTCTTAACATTGCATGGAATGACATTCTCATACAGGGAAAGACGCTTTTCAGCACTTGAGAAGCCTCGTTGTCTTGATTCACTCGGGAGCACTGGCAAAGTGTCACTGTTTACAGAAACGCTCAACTAAGCTCTCTGGTCTAGTGACACTAACTTTACTTTTGAAGTAGAAAACATCTAACCCATTAAAGAAACGCTTTTCTGCATGTTAAATAAGGCTTTATTTCATTTGAAACGAACTTCTTTCATTTTAACAAGCTTTGCTCTTAACATTGCATAAACTGACAGGGAAAGAAGCTTTTCAGCACGTGAGAAGTCTCGTTCAGTTCATTCACTCAGGAGAACTGAAACAGTATCACTGTTCACAGAAACGCTAAACTAAGCTCACTGAGCCTAGAAACACTAACTTTACTTTTAAAGCAGAAAACACCTAACCCATTAAAGAAACGCATTTCTGCAATGCAAATAAGACTTTATTTCATTTGAGACGAACATGTTACATTTTGGAATGCTGTGCTCTTTACTTTGCATGAACTTACATTCTCTTACAGGGAAAGAAGCTTTTCAGCACTTGAGAAGCCTTGTTCTCTTCATTCACTCAAGAGAACTGGCACAGTATCACTGTTCACAGAAACGCTAAACTAAGCTCACTGGGCCTAGTAACACCAACTTTACTTTTAAAGCAGAAAACATCTAACCCATTATAGAAACGCATTTCTGCATTGCAAATAAGACTTTATTTCATTTGAAAGGAACATCTTTCGTTTTGGCAAATTTTGCTCTTAACATTGCATGGACTGACATTCTCATAGAGGGAAAGACGCTTTTCAGCACTTGAGAAGCCTCGTTGTCTCGATTCACTCGGGAGCACTGGCAAAGTGTCACTTTTTACAGAAACGCTCAACTAAGCTCTCTGGGTCTAGTGACACTAACTTTACTTTTAAAATAGAAAACATCTACCCCATTAAAGAAACGCTTTTCTGCATTGCAAATAAGACTTTATATCATTTGACATGAATATCTTTTATTTTGGCAAGCTTTGCTCTAAACAATGCATGGACTGACTTTCTCTTACAGGGAAAGAAGCTTTTCAGCACTTGACAAAGCCTTGTCCTCTTTATTCACTCAAGAGAACTGGCACAGGTCACTGTTCACAGAAACGCTAAACTAAGTTCACTGGGCCTAGTAACACTAACTTTACTTTTAAAGCAGAAAACATCTAACCCATTAAAGAAACGCATTTCTGCATTGCAAATAAGACTTTATTTCATTTGAAACGAACATCTTTCGTTTTGGCAAATTTTGCTCTTAACATTGCATGGACTGACATTCTCATACAGGGAAAGACGCTTTTCAGCACTTGAGAAGCCTCGTTGTCTTGATTCACTCGGTAGCACTGGCAAAGTGTCACTGTTTACAGAAACGCTCAACTAAGCTCTCTGGGTCTAGTGACACTAACTTTACTTTTAAAGTAGAAAACATCTAACCCATTAAAGAAACGCTTTTCTGCATTGCAAATAAGACTTTATATCATTTGACATGAATATCTTTTATTTTGGCAAGCTTTGCTCTAAACATTGCATGGACTGACTTTCTCTTACAGGGAAAGAAGCTTTTCAGCACTTGAGAAGCCTTGTCCTCTTCATTCACTCAAGAGAACTGGCACAGGTCACTGTTCACAGAATCGCTAAACTAAGCTCTCTGGGCCCAGTAACACTAATTTTACTATTAGAGCAGAAAACATTTAGCCCATTAAAGAAACGCATTTCTGCATGTCAAATAAGGCTTTATTTCATTTGAAACAAACTTCTTTCATTTTAACAAGCTTTGCTCTTAACATTGCATAAACTGACAGGGAAAGAAGCTTTTCAGCACGTGAGAAGCCTCGATTTCTTCTTTCAATCAGGAGCACTGACACAGTGTCACTGTTCACAGAAACGCTAAACTAAGTTCACTGGGCCTAGTAACACTAACTTTACTTTTAAAGCAGAAAACATCTAAGCCATTAAAGAAACGCATTTCTGCATTGCAAATAAGACTTTATTTCATTTTAACCGAACATCTTTCGTTTTGGCAAATTTTGCTCTTAACATTGCATGGACTGACATTCTCATACAGGGAAAGACGCTTTTCAGCACTTGAGAAGCCTCGTTGTCTTCATTCACTCAAGAGAACTGGCACAGTGTCACTGTTCACAGAAACGCTAAACTAAGCTCTCTGGGCCAAGTAACATTAACTTTACTATTAGAGCAGAAAATGCATAACACTTTAAAGAAAGGCTTTTCTGCATTGTAAATAAGACAGTATGTCATTTGAAATGAACATCTTTCGTTTTGGCAAGCTTTGCTCTTAACATTGCATGAACTGACTTTCTCTTACAGGGATAGAAGCTTTTTAGCACTTGAGAAGACTCGTTCAATTCATTCACTCATGAGCACTGACACAGTGTCACTGTTCACAGAAATGCTAAACTAAGCTCACTGGGCCTAGCAACACTAACTTTACTTTTAAAGCAGAAAACATCTAACCCATTAAAGAAACGCTTTTCTGCATGTCAAATAAGCCTTTATTTCATTTGAAACGAACTTCTTTCATTTTAACAAGCTGTGCTCTTAACATTGCATAAACTGAAAGGGAAAGAAGCTTTTCAGCACGTGAGAAGTCTCGTTCAATTCATTCACTCAGGAGAACTGACACAGTGACACTGTTCACAGAAACGCTAAACTAAGCTCACTGAGCCTACAAGCACTAACTTTACTTTTAAAGCAGAAAACACCTAACCCATTAAAGAAACGCATTTCTGCAATGCAAATAAGACTTTATTTCATTTGAGACGAACATGTTACATTTTGGAATGCTGTGCTCTTTACTTTGCATGAACTTACATTCTCTTACAGGGAAAGAAGCTTTTCAGCACTTGAGAAGCCTTGTTCTCTTCATTCACTCAAGAGAACTGGCACAGTATCACTGTTCACAGAAACGCTAAACTAAGCTCACTGGGCCTAGTAACACTAATTTTACTTTTAAAGCAGAAAACATCTAACCCATTAAAGAAACGCATTTCTGCATTGCAAATAAGGCTTTATTTCATTTGAAACGAACATCTTTCGTTTTGGCAAGCTTTGGTCTTAACATTGCATGAACTGACTTTCTCTTACAGGGATAGAAGCTTTTTAGCACTTGAGAAGCCTCGATTTCTTCTTTCACTCAGGAGCACTGACACAGTGTAACTGTTCACAGAAATGCTAAACTAAGCTCACTGGGCCTAGTAACACTAACTTTACTTTTAAAGCAGAAAAAATCTAATTCATTAAAGACACGCTTTTCTGCATGTCAAATAAGGCTTTATTTCATTTGAAACGAACTTCTTTCATTTTAACAAGCTTTGCTCTTAACATTGAATAAACTGACAGGGAAAGAAGCTATTCAGCACGTGAGAAGCCTCGTTCAATTCATTCACTCAGGAGAACTGACACAGTGTCACTGTTCACAGAAACGCTAAACTAAGCTCACTGGGCCTAGTAACACTAACTTCAATTTTAAAGCAGAAAACATCTAACCCATTAAAGAAACGCATTTCTGCATTGCAAATAAGACTTTATTTCATTTAAAACAAACATCTTTCGTTTTGGCAAATTTTGCTCTTAACATTGCATGGCCTGACATTCTCATACAGGGAAGGACGCGTTTCAGCACTTGAGAAGCCTCGTTGTCTTGATTCACTCAGGAGCACTAGCAAAGTGTCACTGTTTACAGAAACGCTCAACTAAGCTCTCTGGGTCTAGTGACACTAACTTTACTTTTAAAGTAGAAAACATCTAACCCATTAAAGAAACGCTTTTCTGCATTGCAAATAAGACTTTATATCATTTGACATGAATATCTTTTATTTTGGCAAGCTTTGCTCTAAACATTGCATGGACTGACTTTCTCTTACAGGGAAAGAAGCTTTTCAGCACTTGAGAAGCCTCGTTGTCTTGATTCACTCAAGAGAACTGGCACAGTATCACTGTTCACAGAAAAGCTAAACTAAGTTCACTGGGCCTAGTAACACTAACTTTACTTTTAAAGCAGAAAACATCTAACCCATTAAAGAAACGCATTTCTGCATTGCAAATAAGACTTTATTTCATTTGAAACGAACATCTTTCGTTTTGGCAAATTTTGCTCTTAACATTGCATGGCCTGACATTCTCATACAGGGAAAGACGCTTTTCAGCACTTGAGAAGCTTCGTTATCTTGATTCACTCGGGAGCACTGGCAAAGTGTCACTGTTTACAGAACCGCTCAACTAAGCTCTCTGGGTCTAGTGAAACTAACTTTACTATTAGAGCAGAAAATGCATAACACTTTAAAGAAAGGCTTTCCTGCATTGTAAATAAGACAGTATGTCATTTGAAATGAACATCTTTCGTTTTGGCAAGCTTTGCTCTTAACATTGCATGAACTGACTTTCTCTTACAGGGAAAGAAGCTTTTCAGCACTTGAGAAGCCTCGATGTCTTCTTTCACTCAGGAGCACTGACACAGTGTCACTGTTCACAGAAATGCTAAACTAAGCTCACTGGGCCTAGTAACACTAACTTTACTTTTAAAGCAGAAAAAATCTAATTCCTTAAAGACACGCTTTTCTGCATGTCAAATAAGGCTTTATTTCATTTGAAACGAACTTCTTTCATTTTAACAAGCTTTGCTCTTAACTTTGAATAAACTGACAGGGAAAGAAGCTTTTCAGCACGTGAGAAGCCTCGTTCAATTCATTCACTCAGGAGAACTGACACAGTGTCACTGTTCACAGAAACGCTAAACTAAGCTCACTGGGCCTAGTAACACTAACTTCACTTTTAAAGCAGAAAACATCTAACCCATTAAAGAAACGCTTTTCTGCATTGCAAATAAGACTTTATATCATTTGACATGATATCTTTTATTTTGGCAAGCTTTGCTCTAAACATTGCATGGACTGACTTTCTCTTACAGGGAAAGAAGCTTTTCAGCACTTGAGAAGCCTTGTCCTCTTCATTCACTCAAGAGAACTGGCACAGTGTCACTGTTCACAGAAACGCTAAACTAAGCTCTCTGGGCCAAGTAACACTAACTTTACTATTAGAGCAGAAAATGCATAACACTTTAAAGAAAGGCTTTTCTGCATTGTAAATAAGACAGTATGTCATTTGAAATGAACATCTTTCGTTTTGGCAAGCTTTGCTCTTAACATTGCATGAACTGACTTTCTCTTACAGGGATAGAAGCTTTTTAGCACTTGAGAAGACTCGATTTCTTCTTTTACTCATGAGCACTGACACAGTGTCACTGTTCACAGAAATGCTAAACTAAGCTCACTGGGCCTAGTAACACTAACTTTACTTTTAAAGCAGAAAACATCTAACCCATTAAAGAAACGCTTTTCTGCATGTCAAATAAGCCTTTATTTCATTTGAAACGAACTTCTTTCATTTTAACAAGCTGTGCTCTTAACATTGCATAAACTGAAAGGGAAAGAAGCTTTTCAGCACGTGAGAGGTCTCGTTCAATTCATTCACTCAGGAGAACTGACACAGTGTCACTGTTCACAGAAACGCTAAACTAAGCTCACTGAGCCTAGAAACACTAACTTTACTTTTAAAGCAGAAAACACCTAACCCATTAAAGAAACGCATTTCTGCAATGCAAATAAGACTTTATTTCATTTGAGACGAACATGTTACATTTTGGAATGCTGTGCTCTTTACTTTGCATGAACTTACATTCTCTTACAGGGAAAGAAGCTTTTCAGCACTTGAGAAGCCTTGTTCTCTTCATTCACTCAAGAGAACTGGCACAGTATCACTGTTCACAGAAACGCTAAACTAAGCTCACTGGGCCTAGTAACACTAACTTTACTTTTAAAGCAGAAAACATTTAACCCATTAAAGAAACGCATTTCTGCATTGCAAATAAGACTTTATTTCATTTGAAACGAACATCTTTCGTTTTGGCAAATTTTGCTCTTAACATTGCATGGACTGACATTCTCATACAGGGAAAGACGCTTTTCAGCACTTGAGAAGCCTCGTTGTCTTGATTCACTCGGGAGCACTGGCAAAGTGTCACTGTTTACAGAAACGCTCAACTAAGCTCTCTGGGTCTAGTGAAACTAACTTTACTATTAGAGCAGAAAATGCATAACACTTTAAAGAAAGGCTTTCCTGCATTGTAAATAAGACAGTATGTCATTTGAAATGAACATCTTTCGTTTTGGCAAGCTTTGCTCTTAACATTGCATGAACTGACTTTCTCTTACAGGGAAAGAAGCTTTTCAGCACTTGATAAGCCTCGATTTCTTCTTTCACTCAGGAGCACTGACACAGTGTCACTGTTCACAGAAATGCTAAACTAAGCTCACTGGGCCTAGTAACACTAACTTCAATTTTAAAGCAGAAAACATCTAACCCATTAAAGAAACGCATTTCTGCATTGCAAATAAGACTTTATTTCATTTAAAACAAACATCTTTCGTTTTGGCAAATTTTGCTCTTAACATTGCATGGACTGACATTCTCATACAGGGAAAGAAGCTTTTCAGCACTTGAGAAGCCTTGTCCTCTTCATTCACTCAAGAGAACAGGCACAGTGTCACTGTTCACAGAAACGCTAAACTAAGCTCTCTGGGCCAAGTAACACTAACTTTACTATTAGAGCAGAAAATGTATAACACTTTAAAGAAAGGCTTTCCTGCATTGCAAATAAGACAGTATGTCATTTGAAATGAACATCTTTCGTTTTGGCAAATTTTGCTCTTAACATTGCATGGAATGACATTCTCATACAGGGAAAGACGCTTTTCAGCACTTGAGAAGCCTCGTTGTCTTGATTCACTCGGGAGCACTGGCAAAGTGTCACTGTTTACAGAAACGCTCAACTAAGCTCTCTGGTCTAGTGACACTAACTTTACTTTTGAAGTAGAAAACATCTAACCCATTAAAGAAACGCTTTTCTGCATGTTAAATAAGGCTTTATTTCATTTGAAACGATCTTCTTTCATTTTAACAAGCTTTGCTCTTAACATTGCATAAACTGACAGGGAAAGAAGCTTTTCAGCACGTGAGAAGTCTCGTTCAGTTCATTCACTCAGGAGAACTGAAACAGTATCACTGTTCACAGAAACGCTAAACTAAGCTCACTGAGCCTAGAAACACTAACTTTACTTTTAAAGCAGAAAACACCTAACCCATTAAAGAAACGCATTTCTGCAATGCAAATAAGACTTTATTTCATTTGAGACGAACATGTTACATTTTGGAATGCTGTGCTCTTTACTTTGCATGAACTTACATTCTCTTACAGGGAAAGAAGCTTTTCAGCACTTGAGAAGCCTTGTTCTCTTCATTCACTCAAGAGAACTGGCACAGTATCACTGTTCACAGAAACGCTAAACTAAGCTCACTGGGCCTAGTAACACCAACTTTACTTTTAAAGCAGAAAACATCTAACCCATTATAGAAACGCATTTCTGCATTGCAAATAAGACTTTATTTCATTTGAAAGGAACATCTTTCGTTTTGGCAAATTTTGCTCTTAACATTGCATGGACTGACATTCTCATAGAGGGAAAGACGCTTTTCAGCACTTGAGAAGCCTCGTTGTCTCGATTCACTCGGGAGCACTGGCAAAGTGTCACTTTTTACAGAAACGCTCAACTAAGCTCTCTGGGTCTAGTGACACTAACTTTACTTTTAAAATAGAAAACATCTACCCCATTAAAGAAACGCTTTTCTGCATTGCAAATAAGACTTTATATCATTTGACATGAATATCTTTTATTTTGGCAAGCTTTGCTCTAAACATTGCATGGACTGACTTTCTCTTACAGGGAAAGAAGCTTTTCAGCACTTGAGAAGCCTTGTCCTCTTCATTCACTCAAGAGAACTGGCACAGGTCACTGTTCACAGAATCGCTAAACTAAGCTCTCTGGGCCAAGTAACACTAACTTTACTATTAGAGCAGAAAATGCATAACACTTTAAAGAAAGGCTTTCCTGCATTGTAAATAAGACAGTATGTCATTTGAAATGAACATCTTTCGTTTTGGCAAGCTTTGCTCTTAACATTGCATGAACTGACTTTCTCTTACAGGGATAGAAGCTTTTTAGCACTTGAGAAGACTCGATTTCTTCTTTCACTCATGAGCACTGACACAGTGTCACTGTTCACAGAAATGCTAAACTAAGCTCACTGGGCCTAGTAACACTAACTTTACTTTTAAAGCAGAAAACATCTAACCCATTAAAGAAACGCTTCTCTGCATGTCAAATAAGGCTTTATTTTATTTGAAACGAACAGCTTTCATTTTAACACGCTGTGCTCTTAACATTGCATAAACTGAAAGGGAAAGAAGCTTTTCAGCACGTGAGAAGTCTCGTTGAATTCATTCACTCAGGAGAACTGACACAGTGTCACTGTTCACAGAAACGCTAAACTAAGCTCACTGGACCTAGAAACACTAACTTTTCTTTTAAAGCAGAAAACAGCTAACCAATTAAAGAAACACATTTCTGCAATGCAAATAAGACTTTATTTCATTTGAGACGAACATGTTACATTTTGGAATGCTGTGCTCTTTACTTTGCATGAACTTACATTCTCTTACAGGGAAAGAAGCTTTTCAGCACTTGAGAAGCCTTGTTTTCTTCATTCACAAGAGAACTGGCACAGTATCACCGTTCACAGAAACGCTAAACTAAGCTCACTGGGCCTAGTAACACTAACTTTACTTTTAAAGCAGAAAACATCTAACCCATTAAAGAAACGCATTTCTGCATTGCAAATAAGACTTTATTTCATTTGAAACGAACATCTTTCGTTTTGGCAATTTTGCTCTTAACATTGCATGGACTGACATTCTCGTACAGGGAAAGACGCTTTTCAGCACTTGAGAAGCCTCGTTGTCTTGATTCACTCGGGAGCACTGACACAGTGTCACTGTTCACAGAAACGCTCAACTAAGCTCTCTGGGTCTAGTGAAACTAACTTTACTATTAGAGCAGAAAATGCATAACACTTTAAAGAAAGGCTTTCCTGCATTGTAAATAAGACAGTATGTCATTTGAAATGAACATCTTTCGTTTTGGCAAGCTTTGCTCTTAACATTGCATGAACTGACTTTCTCTTACAGGGAAAGAAGCTTTTCAGCACTTGAGAAGCCTCGATGTCTTCTTTCACTCAGGAGCACTGACACAGTGTCACTGTTCACAGAAATGCTAAACTAAGCTCACTGGGCCTAGTAACACTAACTTTACTTTTAAAGCAGAAAAAATCTAATTCCTTAAAGACACGCTTTTCTGCATGTCAAATAAGGCTTTATTTCATTTGAAACGAACTTCTTTCATTTTAACAAGCTTTGCTCTTAACTTTGAATAAACTGACAGGGAAAGAAGCTTTTCAGCACGTGAGAAGCCTCGTTCAATTCATTCACTCAGGAGAACTGACACAGTGTCACTGTTCACAGAAATGCTAAACTAAGCTCACTGGGCCTAGTAACACTAACTTCACTTTTAAAGCAGAAAACATCTAACCCATTAAAGAAACGCTTTTCTGCATTGCAAATAAGACTTTATGTCATTTGACATGAATATCTTTTATTTTGGCAAGCTTTGCTCTAAACATTGCATGGACTGACTTTCTCTTACAGGGAAAGAAGCTTTTCAGCACTTGAGAAGCCTTGTCCTCTTCATTCACTCAAGAGAACTGGCACAGTGTCACTGTTCACAGAAACGCTAAACTAAGCTCTCTGGGCCAAGTAACACTAACTTTACTATTAGAGCAGAAAATGCATAACACTTTAAAGAAAGGCTTTTCTGCATTGTAAATAAGACAGTATGTCATTTGAAATGAACATCTTTCGTTTTGGCAAGCTTTGCTCTTAACATTGCATGAACTGACTTTCTCTTACAGGGATAGAAGCTTTTTAGCACTTGAGAAGACTCGATTTCTTCTTTTACTCATGAGCACTGACACAGTGTCACTGTTCACAGAAATGCTAAACTAAGCTCACTGGGCCTAGTAACACTAACTTTACTTTTAAAGCAGAAAACATCTAACCCATTAAAGAAACGCTTTTCTGCATGTCAAATAAGCCTTTATTTCATTTGAAACGAACTTCTTTCATTTTAACAAGCTGTGCTCTTAACATTGCATAAACTGAAAGGGAAAGAAGCTTTTCAGCACGTGAGAGGTCTCGTTCAATTCATTCACTCAGGAGAACTGACACAGTGTCACTGTTCACAGAAACGCTAAACTAAGCTCACTGAGCCTAGAAACACTAACTTTACTTTTAAAGCAGAAAACACCTAACCCATTAAAGAAACGCATTTCTGCAATGCAAATAAGACTTTATTTCATTTGAGACGAACATGTTACATTTTGGAATGCTGTGCTCTTTACTTTGCATGAACTTACATTCTCTTACAGGGAAAGAAGCTTTTCAGCACTTGAGAAGCCTTGTTCTCTTCATTCACTCAAGAGAACTGGCACAGTATCACTGTTCACAGAAACGCTAAACTAAGTTCACTGGGCCTAGTAACACTAACTTTACTTTTAAAGCAGAAAACATTTAACCCATTAAAGAAACGCATTTCTGCATTGCAAATAAGACTTTATTTCATTTGAAACGAACATCTTTCGTTTTGGCAAATTTTGCTCTTAACATTGCATGGACTGACATTCTCATACAGGGAAAGACGCTTTTCAGCACTTGAGAAGCCTCGTTGTCTTGATTCACTCGGGAGCACTGGCAAAGTGTCACTGTTTACAGAAACGCTCAACTAAGCTCTCTGGGTCTAGTGAAACTAACTTTACTATTAGAGCAGAAAATGCATAACACTTTAAAGAAAGGCTTTCCTGCATTGTAAATGAGACAGTATGTCATTTGAAATGAACATCTTTCGTTTTGGCAAGCTTTGCTCTTAACATTGCATGAACTGACTTTCTCTTACAGGGAAAGAAGCTTTTCAGCACTTGATAAGCCTCGATTTCTTCTTTCACTCAGGAGCACTGACACAGTGTCACTGTTCACAGAAATGCTAAACTAAGCTCACTGGGCCTAGTAACACTAACTTCAATTTTAAAGCAGAAAACATCTAACCCATTAAAGAAACGCATTTCTGCATTGCAAATAAGACTTTATTTCATTTAAAACAAACATCTTTCGTTTTGGCAAATTTTGCTCTTAACATTGCATGGACTGACATTCTCATACAGGGAAAGAAGCTTTTCAGCACTTGAGAAGCCTTGTCCTCTTCATTCACTCAAGAGAACAGGCACAGTGTCACTGTTCACAGAAACGCTAAACTAAGCTCTCTGGGCCAAGTAACACTAACTTTACTATTAGAGCAGAAAATGTATAACACTTTAAAGAAAGGCTTTCCTGCATTGCAAATAAGACAGTATGTCATTAGAAATGAACATCTTTCGTTTTGGCAAATTTTGCTCTTAACATTGCATGGAATGACATTCTCATACAGGGAAAGACGCTTTTCAGCACTTGAGAAGCCTCGTTGTCTTGATTCACTCGGGAGCACTGGCAAAGTGTCACTGTTTACAGAAACGCTCAACTAAGCTCTCTGGTCTAGTGACACTAACTTTACTTTTGAAGTAGAAAACATCTAACCCATTAAAGAAACGCTTTTCTGCATGTTAAATAAGGCTTTATTTCATTTGAAACGAACTTCTTTCATTTTAACAAGCTTTGCTCTTAACATTGCATAAACTGACAGGGAAAGAAGCTTTTCAGCACGTGAGAAGTCTCGTTCAGTTCATTCACTCAGGAGAACTGAAACAGTATCACTGTTCACAGAAACGCTAAACTAAGCTCACTGAGCCTAGAAACACTAACTTTACTTTTAAAGCAGAAAACACCTAACCCATTAAAGAAACGCATTTCTGCAATGCAAATAAGACTTTATTTCATTTGAGACGAACATGTTACATTTTGGAATGCTGTGCTCTTTACTTTGCATGAACTTACATTCTCTTACAGGGAAAGAAGCTTTTCAGCACTTGAGAAGCCTTGTTCTCTTCATTCACTCAAGAGAACTGGCACAGTATCACTGTTCACAGAAACGCTAAACTAAGCTCACTGGGCCTAGTAACACCAACTTTACTTTTAAAGCAGAAAACATCTAACCCATTATAGAAACGCATTTCTGCATTGCAAATAAGACTTTATTTCATTTGAAAGGAACATCTTTCGTTTTGGCAAATTTTGCTCTTAACATTGCATGGACTGACATTCTCATAGAGGGAAAGACGCTTTTCAGCACTTGAGAAGCCTCGTTGTCTCGATTCACTCGGGAGCACTGGCAAAGTGTCACTTTTTACAGAAACGCTCAACTAAGCTCTCTGGGTCTAGTGACACTAACTTTACTTTTAAAATAGAAAACATCTACCCCATTAAAGAAACGCTTTTCTGCATTGCAAATAAGACTTTATATCATTTGACATGAATATCTTTTATTTTGGCAAGCTTTGCTCTAAACAATGCATGGACTGACTTTCTCTTACAGGGAAAGAAGCTTTTCAGCACTTGACAAAGCCTTGTCCTCTTCATTCACTCAAGAGAACTGGCACAGGTCACTGTTCACAGAATCGCTAAACTAAGCTCTCTGGGCCCAGTAACACTAATTTTACTATTAGAGCAGAAAACATTTAGCCCATTAAAGAAACGCATTTCTGCATGTCAAATAAGGCTTTATTTCATTTGAAACAAACTTCTTTCATTTTAACAAGCTTTGCTCTTAACAATGCATAAACTGACAGGGAAAGAAGCTTTTCAGCACGTGAGAAGCCTCGATTTCTTCTTTCAATCAGGAGCACTGACACAGTGTCACTGTTCACAGAAACGCTAAACTAAGTTCACTGGGCCTAGTAACACTAACTTTACTTTTAAAGCAGAAAACATCTAAGCCATTAAAGAAACGCATTTCTGCATTGCAAATAAGACTTTATTTCATTTTAACCGAACATCTTTCGTTTTGGCAAATTTTGCTCTTAACATTGCATGGACTGACATTCTCATACAGGGAAAGACGCTTTTCAGCACTTGAGAAGCCTCGTTGTCTTCATTCACTCAAGAGAACTGGCACAGTGTCACTGTTCACAGAAACGCTAAACTAAGCTCTCTGGGCCAAGTAACATTAACTTTACTATTAGAGCAGAAAATGCATAACACTTTAAAGAAAGGCTTTTCTGCATTGTAAATAAGACAGTATGTCATTTGAAATGAACATCTTTCGTTTTGGCAAGCTTTGCTCTTAACATTGCATGAACTGACTTTCTCTTACAGGGATAGAAGCTTTTTAGCACTTGAGAAGACTCGTTCAATTCATTCACTCATGAGCACTGACACAGTGTCACTGTTCACAGAAATGCTAAACTAAGCTCACTGGGCCTAGCAACACTAACTTTACTTTTAAAGCAGAAAACATCTAACCCATTAAAGAAACGCTTTTCTGCATGTCAAATAAGCCTTTATTTCATTTGAAACGAACTTCTTTCATTTTAACAAGCTGTGCTCTTAACATTGCATAAACTGAAAGGGAAAGAAGCTTTTCAGCACGTGAGAAGTCTCGTTCAATTCATTCACTCAGGAGAACTGACACAGTGACACTGTTCACAGAAACGCTAAACTAAGCTCACTGAGCCTACAAGCACTAACTTTACTTTTAAAGCAGAAAACACCTAACCCATTAAAGAAACGCATTTCTGCAATGCAAATAAGACTTTATTTCATTTGAGACGAACATGTTACATTTTGGAATGCTGTGCTCTTTACTTTGCATGAACTTACATTCTCTTACAGGGAAAGAAGCTTTTCAGCACTTGAGAAGCCTTGTTCTCTTCATTCACTCAAGAGAACTGGCACAGTATCACTGTTCACAGAAACGCTAAACTAAGCTCACTGGGCCTAGTAACACTAATTTTACTTTTAAAGCAGAAAACATCTAACCCATTAAAGAAACGCATTTCTGCATTGCAAATAAGGCTTTATTTCATTTGAAACGAACATCTTTCGTTTTGGCAAGCTTTGGTCTTAACATTGCATGAACTGACTTTCTCTTACAGGGATAGAAGCTTTTTAGCACTTGAGAAGCCTCGATTTCTTCTTTCACTCAGGAGCACTGACACAGTGTAACTGTTCACAGAAATGCTAAACTAAGCTCACTGGGCCTAGTAACACTAACTTTACTTTTAAAGCAGAAAAAATCTAAATCATTAAAGACACGCTTTTCTGCATGTCAAATAAGGCTTTATTTCATTTGAAACGAACTTCTTTCATTTTAACAAGCTTTGCTCTTAACATTGAATAAACTGACAGGGAAAGAAGCTATTCAGCACGTGAGAAGCCTCGTTCAATTCATTCACTCAGGAGAACTGACACAGTGTCACTGTTCACAGAAACGCTAAACTAAGCTCACTGGGCCTAGTAACACTAACTTCAATTTTAAAGCAGAAAACATCTAACCCATTAAAGAAACGCATTTCTGCATTGCAAATAAGACTTTATTTCATTTAAAACAAACATCTTTCGTTTTGGCAAATTTTGCTCTTAACATTGCATGGCCTGACATTCTCATACAGGGAAGGACGCGTTTCAGCACTTGAGAAGCCTCGTTGTCTTGATTCACTCAGGAGCACTAGCAAAGTGTCACTGTTTACAGAAACGCTCAACTAAGCTCTCTGGGTCTAGTGACACTAACTTTACTTTTAAAGTAGAAAACATCTAACCCATTAAAGAAACGCTTTTCTGCATTGCAAATAAGACTTTATATCATTTGACATGAATATCTTTTATTTTGGCAAGCTTTGCTCTAAACATTGCATGGACTGACTTTCTCTTACAGGGAAAGAAGCTTTTCAGCACTTGAGAAGCCTCGTTGTCTTGATTCACTCAAGAGAACTGGCACAGTATCACTGTTCACAGAAAAGCTAAACTAAGTTCACTGGGCCTAGTAACACTAACTTTACTTTTAAAGCAGAAAACATCTAACCCATTAAAGAAACGCATTTCTGCATTGCAAATAAGACTTTATTTCATTTGAAACGAACATCTTTCGTTTTGGCAAATTTTGCTCTTAACATTGCATGGCCTGACATTCTCATACAGGGAAAGACGCTTTTCAGCACTTGAGAAGCTTCGTTATCTTGATTCACTCGGGAGCACTGGCAAAGTGTCACTGTTTACAGAACCGCTCAACTAAGCTCTCTGGGTCTAGTGAAACTAACTTTACTATTAGAGCAGAAAATGCATAACACTTTAAAGAAAGGCTTTCCTGCATTGTAAATAAGACAGTATGTCATTTGAAATGAACATCTTTCGTTTTGGCAAGCTTTGCTCTTAACATTGCATGAACTGACTTTCTCTTACAGGGAAAGAAGCTTTTCAGCACTTGAGAAGCCTCGATGTCTTCTTTCACTCAGGAGCACTGACACAGTGTCACTGTTCACAGAAATGCTAAACTAAGCTCACTGGGCCTAGTAACACTAACTTTACTTTTAAAGCAGAAAAAATCTAATTCCTTAAAGACACGCTTTTCTGCATGTCAAATAAGGCTTTATTTCATTTGAAACGAACTTCTTTCATTTTAACAAGCTTTGCTCTTAACTTTGAATAAACTGACAGGGAAAGAAGCTTTTCAGCACGTGAGAAGCCTCGTTCAATTCATTCACTCAGGAGAACTGACACAGTGTCACTGTTCACAGAAACGCTAAACTAAGCTCACTGGGCCTAGTAACACTAACTTCACTTTTAAAGCAGAAAACATCTAACCCATTAAAGAAACGCTTTTCTGCATTGCAAATAAGACTTTATATCATTTGACATGAATATCTTTTATTTTGGCAAGCTTTGCTCTAAACATTGCATGGACTGACTTTCTCTTACAGGGAAAGAAGCTTTTCAGCACTTGAGAAGCCTTGTCCTCTTCATTCACTCAAGAGAACTGGCACAGTGTCACTGTTCACAGAAACGCTAAACTAAGCTCTCTGGGCCAAGTAACACTAACTTTACTATTAGAGCAGAAAATGCATAACACTTTAAAGAAAGGCTTTTCTGCATTGTAAATAAGACAGTATGTCATTTGAAATGAACATCTTTCGTTTTGGCAAGCTTTGCTCTTAACATTGCATGAACTGACTTTCTCTTACAGGGATAGAAGCTTTTTAGCACTTGAGAAGACTCGATTTCTTCTTTTACTCATGAGCACTGACACAGTGTCACTGTTCACAGAAATGCTAAACTAAGCTCACTGGGCCTAGTAACACTAACTTTACTTTTAAAGCAGAAAACATCTAACCCATTAAAGAAACGCTTTTCTGCATGTCAAATAAGCCTTTATTTCATTTGAAACGAACTTCTTTCATTTTAACAAGCTGTGCTCTTAACATTGCATAAACTGAAAGGGAAAGAAGCTTTTCAGCACGTGAGAGGTCTCGTTCAATTCATTCACTCAGGAGAACTGACACAGTGTCACTGTTCACAGAAACGCTAAACTAAGCTCACTGAGCCTAGAAACACTAACTTTACTTTTAAAGCAGAAAACACCTAACCCATTAAAGAAACGCATTTCTGCAATGCAAATAAGACTTTATTTCATTTGAGACGAACATGTTACATTTTGGAATGCTGTGCTCTTTACTTTGCATGAACTTACATTCTCTTACAGGGAAAGAAGCTTTTCAGCACTTGAGAAGCCTTGTTCTCTTCATTCACTCAAGAGAACTGGCACAGTATCACTGTTCACAGAAACGCTAAACTAAGCTCACTGGGCCTAGTAACACTAACTTTACTTTTAAAGCAGAAAACATTTAACCCATTAAAGAAACGCATTTCTGCATTGCAAATAAGACTTTATTTCATTTGAAACGAACATCTTTCGTTTTGGCAAATTTTGCTCTTAACATTGCATGGACTGACATTCTCATACAGGGAAAGACGCTTTTCAGCACTTGAGAAGCCTCGTTGTCTTGATTCACTCGGGAGCACTGGCAAAGTGTCACTGTTTACAGAAACGCTCAACTAAGCTCTCTGGGTCTAGTGAAACTAACTTTACTATTAGAGCAGAAAATGCATAACACTTTAAAGAAAGGCTTTCCTGCATTGTAAATAAGACAGTATGTCATTTGAAATGAACATCTTTCGTTTTGGCAAGCTTTGCTCTTAACATTGCATGAACTGACTTTCTCTTACAGGGAAAGAAGCTTTTCAGCACTTGATAAGCCTCGATTTCTTCTTTCACTCAGGAGCACTGACACAGTGTCACTGTTCACAGAAATGCTAAACTAAGCTCACTGGGCCTAGTAACACTAACTTCAATTTTAAAGCAGAAAACATCTAACCCATTAAAGAAACGCATTTCTGCATTGCAAATAAGACTTTATTTCATTTAAAACAAACATCTTTCGTTTTGGCAAATTTTGCTCTTAACATTGCATGGACTGACATTCTCATACAGGGAAAGAAGCTTTTCAGCACTTGAGAAGCCTTGTCCTCTTCATTCACTCAAGAGAACAGGCACAGTGTCACTGTTCACAGAAACGCTAAACTAAGCTCTCTGGGCCAAGTAACACTAACTTTACTATTAGAGCAGAAAATGTATAACACTTTAAAGAAAGGCTTTCCTGCATTGCAAATAAGACAGTATGTCATTTGAAATGAACATCTTTCGTTTTGGCAAATTTTGCTCTTAACATTGCATGGAATGACATTCTCATACAGGGAAAGACGCTTTTCAGCACTTGAGAAGCCTCGTTGTCTTGATTCACTCGGGAGCACTGGCAAAGTGTCACTGTTTACAGAAACGCTCAACTAAGCTCTCTGGTCTAGTGACACTAACTTTACTTTTGAAGTAGAAAACATCTAACCCATTAAAGAAACGCTTTTCTGCAAGTTAAATAAGGCTTTATTTCATTTGAAACGAACTTCTTTCATTTTAACAAGCTTTGCTCTTAACATTGCATAAACTGACAGGGAAAGAAGCTTTTCAGCACGTGAGAAGTCTCGTTCAGTTCATTCACTCAGGAGAACTGAAACAGTATCACTGTTCACAGAAACGCTAAACTAAGCTCACTGAGCCTAGAAACACTAACTTTACTTTTAAAGCAGAAAACACCTAACCCATTAAAGAAACGCATTTCTGCAATGCAAATAAGACTTTATTTCATTTGAGACGAACATGTTACATTTTGGAATGCTGTGCTCTTTACTTTGCATGAACTTACATTCTCTTACAGGGAAAGAAGCTTTTCAGCACTTGAGAAGCCTTGTTCTCTTCATTCACTCAAGAGAACTGGCACAGTATCACTGTTCACAGAAACGCTAAACTAAGCTCACTGGGCCTAGTAACACCAACTTTACTTTTAAAGCAGAAAACATCTAACCCATTATAGAAACGCATTTCTGCATTGCAAATAAGACTTTATTTCATTTGAAAGGAACATCTTTCGTTTTGGCAAATTTTGCTCTTAACATTGCATGGACTGACATTCTCATAGAGGGAAAGACGCTTTTCAGCACTTGAGAAGCCTCGTTGTCTCGATTCACTCGGGAGCACTGGCAAAGTGTCACTTTTTACAGAAACGCTCAACTAAGCTCTCTGGGTCTAGTGACACTAACTTTACTTTTAAAATAGAAAACATCTACCCCATTAAAGAAACGCTTTTCTGCATTGCAAATAAGACTTTATATCATTTGACATGAATATCTTTTATTTTGGCAAGCTTTGCTCTAAACAATGCATGGACTGACTTTCTCTTACAGGGAAAGAAGCTTTTCAGCACTTGACAAAGCCTTGTCCTCTTCATTCACTCAAGAGAACTGGCACAGGTCACTGTTCACAGAATCGCTAAACTAAGCTCTCTGGGCCCAGTAACACTAATTTTACTATTAGAGCAGAAAACATTTAGCCCATTAAAGAAACGCATTTCTGCATGTCAAATAAGGCTTTATTTCATTTGAAACAAACTTCTTTCATTTTAACAAGCTTTGCTCTTAACATTGCATAAACTGACAGGGAAAGAAGCTTTTCAGCACGTGAGAAGCCTCGATTTCTTCTTTCAATCAGGAGCACTGACACAGTGTCACTGTTCACAGAAACGCTAAACTAAGTTCACTGGGCCTAGTAACACTAACTTTACTTTTAAAGCAGAAAACATCTAAGCCATTAAAGAAACGCATTTCTGCATTGCAAATAAGACTTTATTTCATTTTAACCGAACATCTTTCGTTTTGGCAAATTTTGCTCTTAACATTGCATGGACTGACATTCTCATACAGGGAAAGACGCTTTTCAGCACTTGAGAAGCCTCGTTGTCTTCATTCACTCAAGAGAACTGGCACAGTGTCACTGTTCACAGAAACGCTAAACTAAGCTCTCTGGGCCAAGTAACATTAACTTTACTATTAGAGCAGAAAATGCATAACACTTTAAAGAAAGGCTTTTCTGCATTGTAAATAAGACAGTATGTCATTTGAAATGAACATCTTTCGTTTTGGAATGCTGTGCTCTTTACTTTGCATGAACTTACATTCTCTTACAGGGAAAGAAGCTTTTCAGCACTTGAGAAGCCTTGTTCTCTTCATTCACTCAAGAGAACTGGCACAGTATCACTGTTTACAGAAACGCTAAACTAAGCTCACTGGGCCTAGTAACACTAATTTTACTTTTAAAGCAGAAAACATCTAACCCATTAAAGAAACGCATTTCTGCAATGCAAATAAGGCTTTATTTCATTTGAAACGAACATCTTTCGTTTTGGCAAGCTTTGGTCTTAACATTGCATGAACTGACTTTCTCTTACAGGGATAGAAGCTTTTTAGCACTTGAGAAGCCTCGATTTCTTCTTTCACTCAGGAGCACTGACACAGTGTAACTGTTCACAGAAATGCTAAACTAAGCTCACTGGGCCTAGTAACACTAACTTTACTTTTAAAGCAGAAAAAATCTAATTCATTAAAGACACGCTTTTCTGCATGTCAAATAAGGCTTTATTTCATTTGAAACGAACTTCTTTCATTTTAACAAGCTTTGCTCTTAACATTGAATAAACTGACAGGGAAAGAAGCTATTCAGCACGTGAGAAGCCTCGTTCAATTCATTCACTCAGGAGAACTGACACAGTGTCACTGTTCACAGAAACGCTAAACTAAGCTCACTGGGCCTAGTAACACTAACTTCAATTTTAAAGCAGAAAACATCTAACCCATTAAAGAAACGCATTTCTGCATTGCAAATAAGACTTTATTTCATTTAAAACAAACATCTTTCGTTTTGGCAAATTTTGCTCTTAACATTGCATGGCCTGACATTCTCATACAGGGAAGGACGCGTTTCAGCACTTGAGAAGCCTCGTTGTCTTGATTCACTCAGGAGCACTAGCAAAGTGTCACTGTTTACAGAAACGCTCAACTAAGCTCTCTGGGTCTAGTGACACTAACTTTACTTTTAAAGTAGAAAACATCTAACCCATTAAAGAAACGCTTTTCTGCATTGCAAATAAGACTTTATATCATTTGACATGAATATCTTTTATTTTGGCAAGCTTTGCTCTAAACATTGCATGGACTGACTTTCTCTTACAGGGAAAGAAGCTTTTCAGCACTTGAGAAGCCTCGTTGTCTTGATTCACTCAAGAGAACTGGCACAGTGTCACTGTTCACAGAAATGCTAAACTAAGCTCACTGGGCCTAGTAACACTAACTTTACTTTTAAAGCAGAAAAAATCTAATTCCTTAAAGACACGCTTTTCTGCATGTCAAATAAGGCTTTATTTCATTTGAAACGAACTTCTTTCATTTTAACAAGCTTTGCTCTTAACTTTGAATAAACTGACAGGGAAAGAAGCTTTTCAGCACGTGAGAAGCCTCGTTCAATTCATTCACTCAGGAGAACTGACACAGTGTCACTGTTCACAGAAACGCTAAACTAAGCTCACTGGGCCTAGTAACACTAACTTCACTTTTAAAGCAGAAAACATCTAACCCATTAAAGAAACGCTTTTCTGCATTGCAAATAAGACTTTATATCATTTGACATGAATATCTTTTATTTTGGCAAGCTTTGCTCTAAACATTGCATGGACTGACTTTCTCTTACAGGGAAAGAAGCTTTTCAGCACTTGAGAAGCCTTGTCCTCTTCATTCACTCAAGAGAACTGGCACAGTGTCACTGTTCACAGAAACGCTAAACTAAGCTCTCTGGGCCAAGTAACACTAACTTTACTATTAGAGCAGAAAATGCATAACACTTTAAAGAAAGGCTTTTCTGCATTGTAAATAAGACAGTATGTCATTTGAAATGAACATCTTTCGTTTTGGCAAGCTTTGCTCTTAACATTGCATGAACTGACTTTCTCTTACAGGGATAGAAGCTTTTTAGCACTTGAGAAGACTCGATTTCTTCTTTTACTCATGAGCACTGACACAGTGTCACTGTTCACAGAAATGCTAAACTAAGCTCACTGGGCCTAGTAACACTAACTTTACTTTTAAAGCAGAAAACATCTAACCCATTAAAGAAACGCTTTTCTGCATGTCAAATAAGCCTTTATTTCATTTGAAACGAACTTCTTTCATTTTAACAAGCTGTGCTCTTAACATTGCATAAACTGAAAGGGAAAGAAGCTTTTCAGCACGTGAGAGGTCTCGTTCAATTCATTCACTCAGGAGAACTGACACAGTGTCACTGTTCACAGAAACGCTAAACTAAGCTCACTGAGCCTAGAAACACTAACTTTACTTTTAAAGCAGAAAACATTTAACCCATTAAAGAAACGCATTTCTGCATTGCAAATAAGACTTTATTTCATTTGAAACGAACATCTTTCGTTTTGGCAAATTTTGCTCTTAACATTGCATGGACTGACATTCTCATACAGGGAAAGACGCTTTTCAGCACTTGAGAAGCCTCGTTGTCTTGATTCACTCGGGAGCACTGGCAAAGTGTCACTGTTTACAGAAACGCTCAACTAAGCTCTCTGGGTCTAGTGAAACTAACTTTACTATTAGAGCAGAAAATGCATAACACTTTAAAGAAAGGCTTTCCTGCATTGTAAATAAGACAGTATGTCATTTGAAATGAACATCTTTCGTTTTGGCAAGCTTTGCTCTTAACATTGCATGAACTGACTTTCTCTTACAGGGAAAGAAGCTTTTCAGCACTTGATAAGCCTCGATTTCTTCTTTCACTCAGGAGCACTGACACAGTGTCACTGTTCACAGAAATGCTAAACTAAGCTCACTGGGCCTAGTAACACTAACTTCAATTTTAAAGCAGAAAACATCTAACCCATTAAAGAAACGCATTTCTGCATTGCAAATAAGACTTTATTTCATTTAAAACAAACATCTTTCGTTTTGGCAAATTTTGCTCTTAACATTGCATGGACTGACATTCTCATACAGGGAAAGAAGCTTTTCAGCACTTGAGAAGCCTTGTCCTCTTCATTCACTCAAGAGAACAGGCACAGTGTCACTGTTCACAGAAACGCTAAACTAAGCTCTCTGGGCCAAGTAACACTAACTTTACTATTAGAGCAGAAAATGTATAACACTTTAAAGAAAGGCTTTCCTGCATTGCAAATAAGACAGTATGTCATTTGAAATGAACATCTTTCGTTTTGGCAAATTTTGC
Organism: Spinibarbus caldwelli; assembly: GCA_039654775.1. NCBI lineage: Eukaryota > Metazoa > Chordata > Actinopteri > Cypriniformes > Cyprinidae > Spinibarbus > Spinibarbus caldwelli. The sequence goes on from JBCAMP010000150.1 coordinate 72,172, forward strand.
TCTTAACATTGCATGGAATGACATTCTCATACAGGGAAAGACGCTTTTCAGCACTTGAGAAGCCTCGTTGTCTTGATTCACTCGGGAGCACTGGCAAAGTGTCACTGTTTACAGAAACGCTCAACTAAGCTCTCTGGTCTAGTGACACTAACTTTACTTTTGAAGTAGAAAACATCTAACCCATTAAAGAAACGCTTTTCTGCATGTTAAATAAGGCTTTATTTCATTTGAAACGAACT
>JBCAMP010000151.1:0-101815 GCA_039654775.1 Spinibarbus caldwelli
TAAGCTTGTCAGCATCTGTGGCCTTGCATTGTCTTCATTTGCTTACTTTCACAAACATAGCCTATAGTGTTCTTAGAAGCTCCAAACTAGTAATTCTGTGCGTTGAAGCTCTAACATAACTTGGTCTGCAAAAAAGCTCTAAAAAATTAAAATCTGTCTTCTGCATTGCAAATAACATTTCATTTCATGAGAAAGAAACATCTTTCATGTATCTGAGCTTTACTCTTAAAATTGCATTTCAGTAACTTTCTTTCACTGAGAAAGTAGCTTTTCAGCATCTGTGATCTTGAATTGGCTTCATTTGCTTAGTTGAACCAACATAGCCTTTAGTGTTCTTAGAAGCGCTAAACTGGTAATTCTGTGCATTGAAGCTCTAACATCACTTGGTCTGCAAAAAAGCTCTAACAAATTAAAATCTGTCTTCTGCATTGCAAATAACATTTCATTTCATGAGAAAGAAACATCTTTCATGTACTTGAGCTTTACTCTTAAAATTGCATTCACTAACTTTCTCTCACTAAGAAATAAGCTTTGCACCATCTGTGGCTTTGAATTGTCTTCATTTGCTTATTTGCACTGAACACAGCCTTTAGTGTACTTAGAAGCTCCAAACTAGTAATTCATTGCATTGAAGCTCTAACATAACTTGGTCTGCAAAAAAGCTCTAATAAATTAAAATCTGTCTTCTGCATTGCACATAACCTTTCATTTCATGAGAAAGAAACATCTTTCATGTACTTGAGCTTTACTCTTAAAATTGCATTTAGTAACTTTCTTTCACTGAGAAAGTAGCTTTTCAGCATCTGTGGCCTTGCATTGTCTTCATTTGCTTAGTTTCACTAACACAGCCTATAGTGTTCTTAGAAGCTCCAAACTAGTAATTCTGTGCGTTGAAGCTCTAACATAACTTGGTCTGCAAAAAAGCTCTAACAAATTAAAATCTGTCTTCTGCATTGCAAATAACATTTCATTTCATGAGAAAGAAACATCTTTCATGTATCTGAGCTTTACTCTTAAAATTGCATTCAGTAACTTTCTTTCACTGAGAAAGTAGCTTTTCAGCATCTGTGATCTTGAATTGGCTTCATTTGCTTAGTTGAACCAACATAGCCTTTAGTGTTCTTAGAAGCGCTAAACTGGTAATTCTGTGCATTGAAGCTCTAACATCACTTGGTCTGCAAAAAAGCTCTAACAAATTAAAATCTGTCTTCTGCATTGCAAATAACATTTCATTTCATGAGAAAGAAACATCTTTCATGTACTTGAGCTTTACTCTTAAAATTGCATTCACTAACTTTCTCTCACTGAGAAATAAGGTTTGCACCATCTGTGGCTTTGCAGTCTCTTCATTTGCTTATTTGCACTGAACACAGCCTTTAGTGTACTTAGAAGCTCCAAACTAGTAATTCATTGCATTGAAGCTCTAACATCACTTGATCTGCAAAAAAAGCTTTAACACATGAAAATATTTCTTCTGCATTGCAAATGACATTTCATTTCATGAGAAAGAAACATCTTTCATGTACTTGAGCTTTACTCTTAAAATTGCATTCAGTAACTTTCTTTCACTGAGAAAGTAGCTTTTCAGTATCTGTGGCTTTGCATCTTCTTTGTTTGCTTAGTTTCACTAACACAGGCTTTAGGGTTCTTAGAAGCTCCAAAATAGTGATTCTATGCATTTAAGCTCTAAGATAACTTGGTCTGCTCTAACAAATGAAAATCTGTCTTCTGCATTGCAAATAACATTTCCTTTCATGAGAAAGAAACATCTTTCATGTACTTGAGCTTTACTCTTAAAATTGCATTCAGTAACTTTCTTTCACTGAGAAAGTAGCTTTTCAGCATCTGTGATCTTGCATTGGCTTCATTTACTTAGTTGAACCAACATAGCCTTTAGTGTTCTTAGAAGCGCTAAACTGGTAATTCTGTGCATTGAAGCTCTAACATAACTTGGTCCGCAAAAAAGCTCTAACAAATGAAAATCTGTCTTCTGCATTGCAAATAACATTTCATTTCATGAGAAAGAAACATCTTTCATGTACTTGAGCTTTACTCTTAAAATTGCATTCACTAACTTTCTCTCACTCAGAAATAAGCTTTTCAGCATCTGTGGCCTTGCATTGTCTTCATTTGCTTAGTTTCACTAACACAGCCTATAGTGTTCTTAGAAGCTCCAAAATAGTAATTCTGTGCATTGAAGCTCTAACATAACTTGGTCTGCAAAAAAGCTCTAACAAATTAAAATCTGTCTACTGCATTGCACATAACCTTTCATTTCATGAGAAAGAAACATCTTTCATGTACTTGAGCTTTACTCCTAAAATTGCATTTAGTAACTTTCTTTCACTGAGAAAGTAGCTTTTCAGCATCTGTGGCTTGCATTGTCTTCATTTGCTTAGTTTCACTAACACAGCCTATAGTGTTCTTAGAAGCTCCAAACTAGTAATTCTGTGCATTGAAGCTCTAACATAACTTGGTCTGCAAAAAAGCTCTAACAAATTAAAATCTGTCTTCTGCATTGCAAATAACATTTCATTTCATGAGAAAGAAACATCTTTCATGTACTTGAGCTTTACTCTTAAAATTGCATTCACTAACTTTCTCTCACTGAGAAATAAGCTTTGCACCATCTGTGGCTTTGCAGTCTCTTCATTTGCTTATTTGCACTGAACACAGCCTTTAGTGTACTTAGAAGCTCCAAACTAGTAATTCATTGCATTGAAGCTCTAACATCAGTCGATCTGCAAAAAAAGCTTTAACACATGAAAATATTTCTTCTGCATTGCAAATAACATTTCATTTCATGAGAAAGAAACATCTTTCATGTACTTGAGCTTTACTCTTAAAATTGCATTCAGTAACTTTCTTTCACTGAGAAAGTAGCTTTTCAGCATCTGTGGCTTTGCATCTTCTTCGTTTGCTTAGTTTCACTAACACAGGCTTTAGGGTTCTTAGAAGCTCCAAACTAGTAATTCATTGCATTGAAGCTCTAATATAACTTGGTCTGCAAAAAAGCTCTAACAAATGAAAATCTGTCTTCTGCATTGCAAATAACATTTCATTTCATGAGAAAGAAACATCTTTCATGTACTTGAGCTTTACTCTTAAATTGCATTCAGTAACTTTCTTTCACTGAGAAAGTAGATTTTCAGCATCTGTGGCTTTGCATTTTCTTCGTTTGCTTAGTTTCACTAACACAGGCTTTAGGGTTATTAGAAGCTACAAAATAGTGATTCTATGCATTTAAGCTCTAACATAACTTGGTCTGCTCTAACAAATGAAAATCTGTCTTCTGCATTGCAAATAACATTTCCTTTCATGAGAAAGAAACATCTTTCATGTACTTGAGCTTTACTCCTAAAATTGCATTCAGTAACTTTCTTTCACTGAGAAAGTAGATTTTCAGCATCTGTGGCTTTGCATTTTCTTCATTTGCTTACTTACACAAACACAGCCTATAGTGTACTTAGAAGCTCCAAACTAGTAATTCATTGCATTGAAGCTCTAACATCATTTGATCTGCAAAAAAAGCTTTAACACATGAAAATATTTCTTCTGCATTGCAAATAACTTTTCATTTCATGAGAAAGAAACATCTTGCATATACTTGAGCTTTACTCTTAAAAGTGCATTCAGTAACTTTCTTTTACTGAGAAAGTAGCTTTTCAGCATCTGTGGCCTTGCATTGTCTTCATTTGCTTAGTTTCACTAACACAGCCTATAGTGTTCTTAGAAGCTCCAAACTAGTAATTCTGTGCATTGAAGCTCTAACATCACTTGGTCTGCAAAAAAGCTCTAACAAATGAAAATCTGTCTTCTGCATTGCAAATATCATGTCCTTTCATGAGAAAGAAACATCTTTCATGTACTTGAGCTTTACTCTTAAAATTGCATTCAGTAACTTTCTTTTACTGAGAAAGTAGCTTTTCAACATCTGTGGCCTTGCATTGTCTTCATTTGCTTAGTTTCAATAGCACAGCCTATAGTGTTCTTAGAAGCTCCAAAATAGTAATTCTGTGCATTGAAGCTCTAACATAACTTGGTCTGCAAAAAAGCTCTAACAAATTAAAATCTGTCTTCTGCATTGCACATAACCTTTCATTTCATGAGAAAGAAACATCTTTCATGTACTTGAGCTTTACTCTTAAAATTGCATTTAGTAACTTTCTTTCACTGAGAAAGTAGCTTTTCAGCATCTGTGGCCTTGCATTGTCTTCATTTGCTTAGTTCACTAACACAGCCTATAGTGTTCTTAGAAGCTCCAAACTAGTAATTCTGTGCATTGAAGCTCTAACATAACTTGGTCTGCAAAAAAGCTCTAACAAATTAAAATCTGTCTTCTGCATTGCAAATAACATTTCATTTCATGAGAAAGAAACATCTTTCATGTACTTGAGGTTTACTCTTAAATTGCATTCACTAACTGTCTCTCACTGAGAAATAAGCTTTGCACCATCTGTGGCTTTGCAGTCTCTTCATTTGCTTATTTGCACTGAACACAGCCTTTAGTGTACTTAGAAGCTCCAAACTAGTAATTCATTGCATTGAAGCTCTAACATCAGTCGATCTGCAAAAAAAGCTTTAACACATGAAAATATTTCTTCTGCATTGCAAATAACATTTCATTTCATGAGAAAGAAACATCTTTCATGTACTTGAGCTTTACTCTTAAAATTGCATTCACTAACTTTCTCTCACTGAGAAATAAGCTTGTCAGCATCTGTGGCATTGAATTGTCTTCATTTGCTTATTTGCACTGAACACAGCCTTTAGTGTACTTAGAAGCTCCAAACTAGTAATTCATTGCATTGAAACTCTAACATCAGTTGATCTGCAAAAAAAGCTTTAACACATGAAAATATTTCTTCTGCATTGCAAATAACATTTCATTTCAGGAGAAAGAAACATCTTTCTTGTACTTGAGCTTTACTCTTAAAATTGCATTCAGTAACTTTCTTTCACTGAGAAAGTAGCTTTTCAGCATCTGTGGCTTTGCATCTTCTTCATTTGCTTAGTTTCACTAACACAGCCTATAGTGTTCTTAGAACCTCCAAACTAGTAATTCTGTGCATCGAAGCTCTAACATAACTTGGTCTGCAAAAAAGCTCTAACAAATTAAATCTGTCTTCTGCATTGCACATAACCTTTCATTTCATGATAAAGAAACATCTTTCATGTACTTGAGCTTTATTCTTAAAATTGCATTTAGTAACTTTCTTTCACTGAGAAAGTAGCTTTTCAGCATCTGTGGCCTTGCATTGTCTTCATTTGCTTAGTTTCACTAACACAGCCTATAGTGTTCTTAGAAGCTCCAAAATAGTAATTCTGTGCATTGAAGCTCTAACATAACTTGGTCTGCAAAAAAGCTCTAACAAATTAAAATCTGTCTTCTGCATTGCAGATAACATTTCATTTCATGAGAAAGTAACATCTTTCATGTACTTGAGCTTTACTCTTAAAATTGCATTCACCAACTTTCTCTCACTGAGAAATAAGCTTTGCACCATCTGTGGCATTGCATTGTCTTCATTTGCTTATTTGCACTGAACACAGCCTTTAGTGTACTTAGAAGCTCCAAACTAGTAATTCATTGCATTGAAGCTCTAACATCAGTTGATCTGCAAAAAAAGCTTTAACACATGAAAATATTTCTTCTGCATTGCAAATAACATTTCATTTCATGAGAAAGAAACATCTTTCATGTTCTTGAGGTTTACTCTTGAAATTGCATTCACTAACTTTCTCTCACTGAGAAATATGCTTTGCACTATCTGTGGCTTTGCAGACTCTTTATTTGCTTAGTTGCACTGAACACAGCCTTTAGTGTACTTAGAAGCTCCAAACTAGTAATTCATTGCATTGAAGCTCTAATATAACTTGGTCTGCAAAAAAGCTCTAACAAATGAAAATCTGTCTTCTGCATTGCAAATAACATTTCATTTCATGAGAAAGAAACATCTTTCATGTACTTGAGCTTTACTCTTAAAATTGCATTCAGTAACTTTCTTTCACTGAGAAAGTAGCTTTTCAGCATCTGTGATCTTGCATTGGCTTCATTTGCTTAGTTGAACCAACATAGCCTTTAGTGTTCTTAGAAGCGCTAAACTGGTAATTCTGTGCATTGAAGCTCTAACATCACTTGGTCTGCAAAAAAGCTCTAACAAATTAAAATGTGTCTTCTGCATTGCAAATAACATTTCATTTCATGAGAAAGAAACATCTTTCATGTTCTTGAGCTTTACTCTTAAAATTACATTCACTAACTTTCTCTCACTGAGAAATAAGCTTTGCACCATCTGTGGCTTTGCAGTCTCTTCATTTGCTTATTTGCACTGAACACAGCCTTTAGTGTACTTAGAAGCTCCAAACTAGTAATTCATTGCATTGAAGCTCTAACAGCAGTTGATCTGCAAAAAAAGCTTTAACACATGAAAATATTTCTTCTGCATTGCAAATAACTTTTCATTTCATGAGAAAGAAACATCTTGCATATACTTGAGCTTTACTCTTAAAAGTGCATTCAGTAACTTTCTTTTACTGAGAAAGTAGCTTTTCAGCATCTGTGGCCTTGCATTGTCTTCATTTGCTTAGTTTCACTAACACAGCCTATAGTGTTCTTAGAAGCTCCAAACTAGTAATTCTGTGCATTGAAGCTCTAACATCACTTGGTCTGCAAAAAAGCTCTAACAAATGAAAATCTGTCTTCTGCATTGCAAATATCATGTCCTTTCATGAGAAAGAAACATCTTTCATGTACTTGAGCTTTACTCTTAAAATTGCATTCAGTAACTTTCTTTTACTGAGAAAGTAGCTTTTCAACATCTGTGGCCTTGCATTGTCTTCATTTGCTTAGTTTCAATAGCACAGCCTATAGTGTTCTTAGAAGCTCCAAAATAGTAATTCTGTGCATTGAAGCTCTAACATAACTTGGTCTGCAAAAAAGCTCTAACAAATTAAAATCTGTCTTCTGCATTGCACATAACCTTTCATTTCATGAGAAAGAAACATCTTTCATGTACTTGAGCTTTACTCTTAAAATTGCATTTAGTAACTTTCTTTCACTGAGAAAGTAGCTTTTCAGCATCTGTGGCCTTGCATTGTCTTCATTTGCTTAGTTTCACTAACACAGCCTATAGTGTTCTTAGAAGCTCCAAACTAGTAATTCTGTGCATTGAAGCTCTAACATAACTTGGTCTGCAAAAAAGCTCTAACAAATTAAAATCTGTCTTCTGCATTGCAAATAACATTTCATTTCATGAGAAAGAAACATCTTTCATGTACTTGAGGTTTACTCTTAAAATTGCATTCACTAACTGTCTCTCACTGAGAAATAAGCTTTGCACCATCTGTGGCTTTGCAGTCTCTTCATTTGCTTATTTGCACTGAACACAGCCTTTAGTGTACTTAGAAGCTCCAAACTAGTAATTCATTGCATTGAAGCTCTAACATCAGTCGATCTGCAAAAAAAGCTTTAACACATGAAAATATTTCTTCTGCATTGCAAATAACATTTCATTTCATGAGAAAGAAACATCTTTCATGTACTTGAGCTTTACTCTTAAAATTGCATTCACTAACTTTCTCTCACTGAGAAATAAGCTTGTCAGCATCTGTGGCATTGAATTGTCTTCATTTGCTTATTTGCACTGAACACAGCCTTTAGTGTACTTAGAAGCTCCAAACTAGTAATTCATTGCATTGAAACTCTAACATCAGTTGATCTGCAAAAAAAGCTTTAACACATGAAAATATTTCTTCTGCATTGCAAATAACATTTCATTTCAGGAGAAAGAAACATCTTTCTTGTACTTGAGCTTTACTCTTAAAATTGCATTCAGTAACTTTCTTTCACTGAGAAAGTAGCTTTTCAGCATCTGTGGCTTTGCATCTTCTTCATTTGCTTAGTTTCACTAACACAGCCTATAGTGTTCTTAGAACCTCCAAACTAGTAATTCTGTGCATCGAAGCTCTAACATAACTTGGTCTGCAAAAAAGCTCTAACAAATTAAAATCTGTCTTCTGCATTGCACATAACCTTTCATTTCATGATAAAGAAACATCTTTCATGTACTTGAGCTTTATTCTTAAAATTGCATTTAGTAACTTTCTTTCACTGAGAAAGTAGCTTTTCAGCATCTGTGGCCTTGCATTGTCTTCATTTGCTTAGTTTCACTAACACAGCCTATAGTGTTCTTAGAAGCTCCAAAATAGTAATTCTGTGCATTGAAGCTCTAACATAACTTGGTCTGCAAAAAAGCTCTAACAAATTAAAATCTGTCTTCTGCATTGCAGATAACATTTCATTTCATGAGAAAGTAACATCTTTCATGTACTTGAGCTTTACTCTTAAAATTGCATTCACCAACTTTCTCTCACTGAGAAATAAGCTTTGCACCATCTGTGGCATTGCATTGTCTTCATTTGCTTATTTGCACTGAACACAGCCTTTAGTGTACTTAGAAGCTCCAAACTAGTAATTCATTGCATTGAAGCTCTAACATCAGTTGATCTGCAAAAAAAGCTTTAACACATGAAAATATTTCTTCTGCATTGCAAATAACATTTCATTTCATGAGAAAGAAACATCTTTCATGTTCTTGAGGTTTACTCTTGAAATTGCATTCACTAACTTTCTCTCACTGAGAAATATGCTTTGCACTATCTGTGGCTTTGCAGACTCTTTATTTGCTTAGTTGCACTGAACACAGCCTTTAGTGTACTTAGAAGCTCCAAACTAGTAATTCATTGCATTGAAGCTCTAATATAACTTGGTCTGCAAAAAAGCTCTAACAAATGAAAATCTGTCTTCTGCATTGCAAATAACATTTCATTTCATGAGAAAGAAACATCTTTCATGTACTTGAGCTTTACTCTTAAAATTGCATTCAGTAACTTTCTTTCACTGAGAAAGTAGCTTTTCAGCATCTGTGATCTTGCATTGGCTTCATTTGCTTAGTTGAACCAACATAGCCTTTAGTGTTCTTAGAAGCGCTAAACTGGTAATTCTGTGCATTGAAGCTCTAACATCACTTGGTCTGCAAAAAAGCTCTAACAAATTAAAATGTGTCTTCTGCATTGCAAATAACATTTCATTTCATGAGAAAGAAACATCTTTCATGTTCTTGAGCTTTACTCTTAAAATTACATTCACTAACTTTCTCTCACTGAGAAATAAGCTTTGCACCATCTGTGGCTTTGCAGTCTCTTCATTTGCTTATTTGCACTGAACACAGCCTTTAGTGTACTTAGAAGCTCCAAACTAGTAATTCATTGCATTGAAGCTCTAACAGCAGTTGATCTGCAAAAAAGCTTTAACACATGAAAATATTTCTTCTGCATTGCAAATAACATTTCATTTCATGAAAAAGAAACATCTTTCATGTACTTGAGCTTTATACTTAAAATTGCATTCAGTAACTTTCTTTCACTGAGAAAGTAGATTTTCAGCATCTGTGGCTTTGCATTTTCTTCGTTTGCTTAGTTTCACTAACACAGGCTTTAGGGTTATTAGAAGCTACAAAATAGTGATTCTATGCATTTAAGCTCTAACATAACTTGGTCTGCTCTAACAAATGAAAATCTGTCTTCTGCATTGCAAATAACATTTCCTTTCATGAGAAAGAAACATCTTTCATGTACTTGAGCTTTACTCCTAAAATTGCATTCAGTAACTTTCTTTCATTGAGAAAGTAGCTTTTCAGCATCTGTGGCCTTGCATTGTCTTCATTTGCTTACTTACACAAACACAGCCTATAGTGTACTTAGAAGCTCCAAACTAGTAATTCATTGCATTGAAGCTCTAACATCATTTGATCTGCAAAAAAAGCTTTAACACATGAAATTATTTCTTCTGCATTGCAAATAACTTTTCATTTCATGAGAAAGAAACATCTTGCATATACTTGAGCTTTACTCTTAAAAGTGCATTCAGTAACTTTCTTTTACTGAGAAAGTAGCTTTTCAGCATCTGTGGCCTTGCATTGTCTTCATTTGCTTAGTTTCACTAACACAGCCTATAGTGTTCTTAGAAGCTCCAAACTAGTAATTCTGTGCATTGAAGCTCTAACATCACTTGGTCTGCAAAAAAGCTCTAACAAATGAAAATCTGTCTTCTGCATTGCAAATATCATGTCCTTTCATGAGAAAGAAACATCTTTCATGTACTTGAGCTTTACTCTTAAAATTGCATTCAGTAACTTTCTTTCACTGAGAAAGTAGCTTTTCAACATCTGTGGCATTGCATTGTCTTCATTTGCTTAGTTTCAATAGCACAGCCTATAGTGTTCTTAGAAGATCCAAACTAGTAATTCTGTGCATTTAAGCTCTAATATAACATGGTCTGCAAATAAGCTCTCACAAATGAAAATCTGTCTTCTGCATTGCAAATAACATTTCATTTCATGAGAAAGAAACATCTTTCATGTTCTTGAGGTTTACTCTTGAAATTGCATTCACTAACTTTCTTTCACTGAAAAAGTAGCTTTTCAGCATCTGTGGCTTTGCAGTCTCTTCATTTGCTTATTTGCACTGAACACAGCCTTTAGTGTACTTAGAAGCTCCAAACTAGTAATTCATTGCATTGAAGCTCTAACATCAGTTGATCTGCAAAAAAAGCTTTAACACATGAAAATATTTCTTCTGCATTGCAAATAACATTTCATTTCATGAGAAAGAAACATCTTTCATGTACTTGAGCTTTACTCTTAAAATTGCATTCAGTAACTTTCTTTCACTGAGAAAGTAGCTTTTCAACATCTGTGGCCCTGCATTGTCTTCATTTGCTTAGTTTCAATAACACAGCCTATAATGTTCTTAGAAGATCCAAACTAGAAATTCATTTCATTGAAGCTCTAACATCAGTTGATCTGCAAAAAAAGCTTTAACACATGGAAATATTTCTTCTGCATTGCAAATGACATTTCATTTCATGAGAAAGAAACATCTTTCATGTACTTGAGCTTTACTCTTAAAATTGCATTCAGTAACTTTCTTTCACTGAGAAAGTAGCTTTTCAGCATCTGTGGCCTTGCATTGTCTTCATTTGCTTAGTTTCACTAACACAGGCTTTAGGGTTCTTAGAAGCTCCAAAATAGTGATTCTATGCATTTAAGCTCTAAGATAACTTGGTCTGCTCTAACAAATGAAAATCTGTCTTCTGCATTGCAAATAACAATTCCTTTCATGAGAAAGAAATATCTTTCATATACTTGAGCTTTACTCTTAAAATTGCATTCAGTAACTTTCTTTCACTGAGAAAGTAGCTTTTCAGCATCTGTGGCCTTGCATTGTCTTCATTTGCTTAGTTTCACTAACACAGTCTATAGTGTTCTTAGAAGCTCCAAACTAGTAATTCTGTGCATTGAAGCTCTAACATAACTTGGTCTGCAAAAAAGCTCTAACAAATTAAAATCTGTCTTCTGCATTGCAAATAACATTTCATTTCATGAGAAAGAAACATCTTTCATGTACTTGAGCTTTACTCTTAAAATTGCATTCACTGACTTTCTCTCACTAAGAAATAAGCTTTGCACCATCTGTGGCTTTGCAGTCTCTTCATTTGCTTATTTACACTGAACACAGCCTTTAGTGTACTTAGAAGCTCCAAACTAGTAATTCATTGCATTGACGCTCTAACATCAGTCGATCTGCAAAAAAAGCTTTAACACATGAAAATATTTCTTCTGCATTGCAAATAACATTTCATTTCATGAGAAAGAAACATCTTTCATGTACTTGAGCTTTACTCTTAAAATTGCATTCAGTAATTTTCTTTCACTGAGAAAGTAGCTTTTCAGCATCTGTGGCTTTGCATCTTCTTCGTTTGCTTAGTTTCACTAACACAGGCTTTAGGGTTCTTAGAAGCTCCAAACTAGTAATTCATTGCATTGAAGCTCTAATATAACTTGGTCTGCAAAAAAGCTCTAACAAATGAAAATCTGTCTTCTGCATTGCAAATAACATTTCATTTCATGAGAAAGAAACATCTTTCATGTACTTGAGCTTTACTCTTAAAATTGCATTCAGTAACTTTCTTTCACTGAGAAAGTAGATTTTCAGCATCTGTGGCTTTGCATTTTCTTCGTTTGCTTAGTTTCACTAACACAGGCTTTAGGGTTATTAGAAGCTACAAAATAGTGATTCTATGCATTTAAGCTCTAACATAACTTGGTCTGCTCTAACAAATGAAAATCTGTCTTCTGCATTGCAAATAACATTTCCTTTCATGAGAAAGAAACATCTTTCATGTACTTGAGCTTTACTCCTAAAATTGCATTCAGTAACTTTCTTTCATTGAGAAAGTAGCTTTTCAGCATCTGTGGCCTTGCATTGTCTTCATTTGCTTACTTACACAAACACAGCCTATAGTGTACTTAGAAGCTCCAAACTAGTAATTCTGTGCATTGAAGCTCTAACATCACTTGGTCTGCAAAAAAGCTCTAACAAATGAAAATCTGTCTTCTGCATTGCAAATATCATGTCCTTTCATGAGAAAGAAACATCTTTCATGTACTTGAGCTTTACTCTTAAAATTGCATTCAGTAACTTTCTTTCACTGAGAAAGTAGCTTTTCAACATCTGTGGCCTTGCATTGTCTTCATTTGCTTAGTTTCAATAGCACAGCCTATAGTGTTCTTAGAAGCTCCAAAATAGTAATTCTGTGCATTGAAGCTCTAACATAACTTGGTCTGCAAAAAAGCTCTAACAAATTAAAATCTGTCTTCTGCATTGCACATAACCTTTCATTTCATGAGAAAGAAACATCTTTCATGTACTTGAGCTTTACTCTTAAAATTGCATTCACTAACTTTCTCTCACTGAGAAATAAGCTTTGCACCATCTGTGGCTTTGCAGTCTCTTCATTTGCTTATTTGCACTGAACACAGCCTTTAGTGTACTTAGAAGCTCCAAACTAGTAATTCATTGCATTGAAGCTCTAACATCAGTCGATCTGCAAAAAAAGCTTTAACACATGAAAATATTTCTTCTGCATTGCAAATGACATTTCATTTCATGAGAAAGAAACATCTTTCATGTACTTGAGCTTTACTCTTAAAATTGCATTCAGTAACTTTCTTTCACTGAGAAAGTAGCTTTTCAGTATCTGTGGCTTTGCATCTTCTTTGTTTGCTTAGTTTCACTAACACAGGCTTTAGGGTTCTTAGAAGCTCCAAAATAGTGATTCTATGCATTTAAGCTCTAAGATAACTTGGTCTGCTCTAACAAATGAAAATCTGTCTTCTGCATTGCAAATAACATTTCCTTTCATGAGAAAGAAACATCTTTCATGTACTTGAGCTTTACTCTTAAAATTGCATTCAGTAACTTTCTTTCACTGAGAAAGTAGCTTTTCAGCATCTGTGATCTTGCATTGGCTTCATTTACTTAGTTGAACCAACATAGCCTTTAGTGTTCTTAGAAGCGCTAAACTGGTAATTCTGTGCATTGAAGCTCTAACATAACTTGGTCCGCAAAAAAGCTCTAACAAATGAAAATCTGTCTTCTGCATTGCAAATAACATTTCATTTCATGAGAAAGAAACATCGTTCATGTACTTGAGCTTTACTCTTAAAATTGCATTCACTAACTTTCTCTCACTCAGAAATAAGCTTTTCAGCATCTGTGGCCTTGCATTGTCTTCATTTGCTTAGTTTCACTAACACAGCCTATAGTGTTCTTAGAAGCTCCAAAATAGTAATTCTGTGCATTGAAGCTCTAACATAACTTGGTCTGCAAAAAAGCTCTAACAAATTAAAATCTGTCTACTGCATTGCACATAACCTTTCATTTCATGAGAAAGAAACATCTTTCATGTACTTGAGCTTTACTCCTAAAATTGCATTTAGTAACTTTCTTTCACTGAGAAAGTAGCTTTTCAGCATCTGTGGCCTTGCATTGTCTTCATTTGCTTAGTTTCACTAACACAGCCTATAGTGTTCTTAGAAGCTCCAAACTAGTAATTCTGTGCATTGAAGCTCTAACATAACTTGGTCTGCAAAAAAGCTCTAACAAATTAAAATCTGTCTTCTGCATTGCAAATAACATTTCATTTCATGAGAAAGAAACATCTTTCATGTACTTGAGCTTTACTCTTAAAATTGCATTCACTAACTTTCTCTCACTGAGAAATAAGCTTTGCACCATCTGTGGCTTTGCAGTCTCTTCATTTGCTTATTTGCACTGAACACAGCCTTTAGTGTACTTAGAAGCTCCAAACTAGTAATTCATTGCATTGAAGCTCTAACATCAGTCGATCTGCAAAAAAAGCTTTAACACATGAAAATATTTCTTCTGCATTGCAAATAACATTTCATTTCATGAGAAAGAAACATCTTTCATGTACTTGAGCTTTACTCTTAAAATTGCATTCAGTAACTTTCTTTCACTGAGAAAGTAGCTTTTCAGCATCTGTGGCTTTGCATCTTCTTCGTTTGCTTAGTTTCACTAACACAGGCTTTAGGGTTCTTAGAAGCTCCAAACTAGTAATTCATTGCATTGAAGCTCTAATATAACTTGGTCTGCAAAAAAGCTCTAACAAATGAAAATCTGTCTTCTGCATTGCAAATAACATTTCATTTCATGAGAAAGAAACATCTTTCATGTACTTGAGCTTTACTCTTAAAATTGCATTCAGTAACTTTCTTTCACTGAGAAAGTAGATTTTCAGCATCTGTGGCTTTGCATTTTCTTCGTTTGCTTAGTTTCACTAACACAGGCTTTAGGGTTATTAGAAGCTACAAAATAGTGATTCTATGCATTTAAGCTCTAACATAACTTGGTCTGCTCTAACAAATGAAAATCTGTCTTCTGCATTGCAAATAACATTTCCTTTCATGAGAAAGAAACATCTTTCATGTACTTGAGCTTTACTCCTAAAATTGCATTCAGTAACTTTCTTTCATTGAGAAAGTAGCTTTTCAGCATCTGTGGCCTTGCATTGTCTTCATTTGCTTACTTACACAAACACAGCCTATAGTGTACTTAGAAGCTCCAAACTAGTAATTCATTGCATTGAAGCTCTAACATCATTTGATCTGCAAAAAAAGCTTTAACACATGAAAATATTTCTTCTGCATTGCAAATAACTTTTCATTTCATGAGAAAGAAACATCTTGCATATACTTGAGCTTTACTCTTAAAAGTGCATTCAGTAACTTTCTTTTACTGAGAAAGTAGCTTTTCAGCATCTGTGGCCTTGCATTGTCTTCATTTGCTTAGTTTCACTAACACAGCCTATAGTGTTCTTAGAAGCTCCAAACTAGTAATTCTGTGCATTGAAGCTCTAACATCACTTGGTCTGCAAAAAAGCTCTAACAAATGAAAATCTGTCTTCTGCATTGCAAATATCATGTCCTTTCATGAGAAAGAAACATATTTCATGTACTTGAGCTTTACTCTTAAAATTGCATTCAGTAACTTTCTTTTACTGAGAAAGTAGCTTTTCAACATCTGTGGCCTTGCATTGTCTTCATTTGCTTAGTTTCAATAGCACAGCCTATAGTGTTCTTAGAAGCTCCAAAATAGTAATTCTGTGCATTGAAGCTCTAACATAACTTGGTCTGCAAAAAAGCTCTAACAAATTAAAATCTGTCTTCTGCATTGCACATAACCTTTCATTTCATGAGAAAGAAACATCTTTCATGTACTTGAGCTTTACTCTTAAAATTGCATTTAGTAACTTTCTTTCACTGAGAAAGTAGCTTTTCAGCATCTGTGGCCTTGCATTGTCTTCATTTGCTTAGTTTCACTAACACAGCCTATAGTGTTCTTAGAAGCTCCAAACTAGTAATTCTGTGCATTGAAGCTCTAACATAACTTGGTCTGCAAAAAAGCTCTAACAAATTAAAATCTGTCTTCTGCATTGCAAATAACATTTCATTTCATGAGAAAGAAACATCTTTCATGTACTTGAGGTTTACTCTTAAAATTGCATTCACTAACTGTCTCTCACTGAGAAATAAGCTTTGCACCATCTGTGGCTTTGCAGTCTCTTCATTTGCTTATTTGCACTGAACACAGCCTTTAGTGTACTTAGAAGCTCCAAACTAGTAATTCATTGCATTGAAGCTCTAACATCAGTCGATCTGCAAAAAAAGCTTTAACACATGAAAATATTTCTTCTGCATTGCAAATAACATTTCATTTCATGAGAAAGAAACATCTTTCATGTACTTGAGCTTTACTCTTAAAATTGCATTCACTAACTTTCTCTCACTGAGAAATAAGCTTGTCAGCATCTGTGGCATTGAATTGTCTTCATTTGCTTATTTGCACTGAACACAGCCTTTAGTGTACTTAGAAGCTCCAAACTAGTAATTCATTGCATTGAAACTCTAACATCAGTTGATCTGCAAAAAAAGCTTTAACACATGAAAATATTTCTTCTGCATTGCAAATAACATTTCATTTCAGGAGAAAGAAACATCTTTCTTGTACTTGAGCTTTACTCTTAAAATTGCATTCAGTAACTTTCTTTCACTGAGAAAGTAGCTTTTCAGCATCTGTGGCTTTGCATCTTCTTCATTTGCTTAGTTTCACTAACACAGCCTATAGTGTTCTTAGAACCTCCAAACTAGTAATTCTGTGCATCGAAGCTCTAACATAACTTGGTCTGCAAAAAAGCTCTAACAAATTAAAATCTGTCTTCTGCATTGCACATAACCTTTCATTTCATGATAAAGAAACATCTTTCATGTACTTGAGCTTTATTCTTAAAATTGCATTTAGTAACTTTCTTTCACTGAGAAAGTAGCTTTTCAGCATCTGTGGCCTTGCATTGTCTTCATTTGCTTAGTTTCACTAACACAGCCTATAGTGTTCTTAGAAGCTCCAAAATAGTAATTCTGTGCATTGAAGCTCTAACATAACTTGGTCTGCAAAAAAGCTCTAACAAATTAAAATCTGTCTTCTGCATTGCAGATAACATTTCATTTCATGAGAAAGTAACATCTTTCATGTACTTGAGCTTTACTCTTAAAATTGCATTCACCAACTTTCTCTCACTGAGAAATAAGCTTTGCACCATCTGTGGCATTGCATTGTCTTCATTTGCTTATTTGCACTGAACACAGCCTTTAGTGTACTTAGAAGCTCCAAACTAGTAATTCATTGCATTGAAGCTCTAACATCAGTTGATCTGCAAAAAAAGCTTTAACACATGAAAATATTTCTTCTGCATTGCAAATAACATTTCATTTCATGAGAAAGAAACATCTTTCATGTTCTTGAGGTTTACTCTTGAAATTGCATTCACTAACTTTCTCTCACTGAGAAATATGCTTTGCACTATCTGTGGCTTTGCAGACTCTTTATTTGCTTAGTTGCACTGAACACAGCCTTTAGTGTACTTAGAAGCTCCAAACTAGTAATTCATTGCATTGAAGCTCTAATATAACTTGGTCTGCAAAAAAGCTCTAACAAATGAAAATCTGTCTTCTGCATTGCAAATAACATTTCATTTCATGAGAAAGAAACATCTTTCATGTACTTGAGCTTTACTCTTAAAATTGCATTCAGTAACTTTCTTTCACTGAGAAAGTAGCTTTTCAGCATCTGTGGCCTTACATTGTCTTCATTTGCTTAGTTTCACAAACACAGCCTATAGTGTACTTAGAAGCTCCAAACTAGTAATTCATTGCATTGAAGCTCTAACATCACTTGATCTGCAAAAAAAGCTTTAACACATGAAAATATTTCTTCTGCATTGCAAATAACTTTTCATTTCATGAGAAAGAAACATCTTTCATATACATGAGCTTTACTCTTAAAATTGCATTCAGTAACTTTCTTTCACTGAGAAAGTAGCTTTTCAGCATCTGTGATCTTGCATTGGCTTCATTTGCTTAGTTGAACCAACATAGCCTTTAGTGTTCTTAGAAGCGCTAAACTGGTAATTCTGTGCATTGAAGCTCTAACATCACTTGGTCTGCAAAAAAGCTCTAACAAATTAAAATGTGTCTTCTGCATTGCAAATAACATTTCATTTCATGAGAAAGAAACATCTTTCATGTTCTTGAGCTTTACTCTTAAAATTACATTCACTAACTTTCTCTCACTGAGAAATAAGCTTTGCACCATCTGTGGCTTTGCAGTCTCTTCATTTGCTTATTTGCACTGAACACAGCCTTTAGTGTACTTAGAAGCTCCAAACTAGTAATTCATTGCATTGAAGCTCTAACAGCAGTTGATCTGCAAAAAAAGCTTTAACACATGAAAATATTTCTTCTGCATTGCAAATAACATTTCATTTCATGAAAAAGAAACATCTTTCATGTACTTGAGCTTTACACTTAAAATTGCATTCAGTAACTTTCTTTCACTGAGAAAGTAGATTTTCAGCATCTGTGGCTTTGCATTTTCTTCGTTTGCTTAGTTTCACTAACACAGGCTTTAGGGTTATTAGAAGCTACAAAATAGTGATTCTATGCATTTAAGCTCTAACATAACTTGGTCTGCTCTAACAACTGAAAATCTGTCTTCTGCATTGCAAATAACATTTCCTTTCATGAGAAAGAAACATCTTTCATGTACTTGAGCTTTACTCCTGAAATTGCATTCAGTAACTTTCTTTCATTGAGAAAGTAGCTTTTCAGCATCTGTGGCCTTGCATTGTCTTCATTTGCTTACTTACACAAACACAGCCTATAGTGTACTTAGAAGCTCCAAACTAGTAATTCATTGCATTGAAGCTCTAACATCATTTGATCTGCAAAAAAAGCTTTAACACATGAAAATATTTCTTCTGCATTGCAAATAACTTTTCATTTCATGAGAAAGAAACATCTTGCATATACTTGAGCTTTACTCTTAAAAGTGCATTCAGTAACTTTCTTTTACTGAGAAAGTAGCTTTTCAGCATCTGTGGCCTTGCATTGTCTTCATTTGCTTAGTTTCACTAACACAGCCTATAGTGTTCTTAGAAGCTCCAAACTAGTAATTCTGTGCATTGAAGCTCTAACATCACTTGGTCTGCAAAAAAGCTCTAACAAATGAAAATCTGTCTTCTGCATTGCAAATATCATGTCCTTTCATGAGAAAGAAACATCTTTCATGTACTTGAGGTTTACTCTTAAAATTGCATTCAGTAACTTTCTTTCACTGAGAAAGTAGCTTTTCAACATCTGTGGCCTTGCATTGTCTTCATTTGCTTAGTTTCAATAGCACAGCCTATAGTGTTCTTAGAAGATCCAAACTAGTAATTCTGTGCATTTAAGCTCTAATATAACATGGTCTGCAAATAAGCTTTCACAAATGAAAATCTGTCTTCTGCATTGCAAATAACATTTCATTTCATGAGAAAGAAACATCTTTCATGTTCTTGAGGTTTACTCTTGAAATTGCATTCACTAACTTTCTTTCACTGAAAAAGTAGCTTTTCAGCATCTGTGGCTTTGCAGTCTCTTCATTTGCTTATTTGCACTGAACACAGCCTTTAGTGTACTTAGAAGCTCCAAACTAGTAATTCACTGCATTGAAGCTCTAACATCAGTTGATCTGCAAAAAAGGCTTTAACACATGAAAATATTTCTTCTGCATTGCAAATAACATTTCATTTCATGAGAAAGAAACATCTTTCATGTACTTGAGCTTTACTCTTAAAATTGCATTCAGTAACTTTCTTTCACTGAGAAAGTAGCTTTTCAGCATCTGTGGCCTTGCATTGTCTTCATTTGCTTAGTTTCACAAACACAGCCTATAGTGTACTTAGAAGCTCCAAACTAGTAATTCATTGCATTGAAGCTCTAACATCACTTGATCTGCAAAAAAAGATTTAACACATGAAAATATTTCTTCTGCATTGCAAATAACTTTTCATTTCATGAGAAAGAAACATCTTTCATGTACTTGAGCTTTACTCTTAAAATTGCATTCACTAACTTTCTCTCACTGAGAAATAAGCTTTGCACCATCTGTGGCTTTGCAGTCTCTTCATTTGCTTATTTGCACTGAACACAGCCTTTAGTGTACTTAGAAGCTCCAAACTAGTAATTCATTGCATTGAAGCTCTAACATCAGTTGATCTGCAAAAAAAGCTTTAACACATGGAAATATTTCTTCTGCATTGCAAATGACATTTCATTTCATGAGAAAGAAACATCTTTCATGTACTTGAGCTTTACTCTTAAAATTGCATTCAGTAACTTTCTTTCACTGAGAAAGTAGCTTTTCAGCATCTGTGGCCTTGCATTGTCTTCATTTGCTTAGTTTCACTAACACAGGCTTTAGGGTTCTTAGAAGCTCCAAAATAGTGATTCTATGCATTTAAGCTCTAAGATAACTTGGTCTGCTCTAACAAATGAAAATCTGTCTTCTGCATTGCAAATAACAATTCCTTACATGAGAAAGAAATATCTTTCATATACTTGAGCTTTACTCTTAAAATTGCATTCAGTAACTTTCTTTCACTGAGAAAGTAGCTTTTCAACATCTGTGGCCCTGCATTGTCTTCATTTGCTTAGTTTCAATAACACAGCCTATAATGTTCTTAGAAGATCCAAACTAGTAATTCTGTGCATTGAAGCTCTTACATAACTTGGTCTGCAAAAAAGCTATAACAAATGAAAATCTGTCTTCTGCATTGCAAATAACATTTCATTTCATGAGAAAGAAACATCTTTCATGTACTTGAGCTTTACTCTTAAAATTGCATTCAGTAACTTTCTTTCACTGAGAAAGTAGCTTTTCAGCATCTGTGGCCTTACATTGTCTTCATTTGCTTAGTTTCACAAACACAGCCTATAGTGTACTTAGAAGCTCCAAACTAGTAATTCATTGCATTGAAGCTCTAACATCACTTGATCTGCAAAAAAAGCTTTAACACATGAAAATATTTCTTCTGCATTGCAAATAACTTTTCATTTCATGAGAAAGAAACATCTTTCATATACATGAGCTTTACTCTTAAAATTGCATTCAGTAACTTTCTTTCACTGAGAAAGTAGCTTTTCAGCATCTGTGATCTTGCATTGGCTTCATTTGCTTAGTTGAACCAACATAGCCTTTAGTGTTCTTAGAAGCGCTAAACTGGTAATTCTGTGCATTGAAGCTCTAACATCACTTGGTCTGCAAAAAAGCTCTAACAAATTAAAATGTGTCTTCTGCATTGCAAATAACATTTCATTTCATGAGAAAGAAACATCTTTCATGTTCTTGAGCTTTACTCTTAAAATTACATTCACTAACTTTCTCTCACTGAGAAATAAGCTTTGCACCATCTGTGGCTTTGCAGTCTCTTCATTTGCTTATTTGCACTGAACACAGCCTTTAGTGTACTTAGAAGCTCCAAACTAGTAATTCATTGCATTGAAGCTCTAACAGCAGTTGATCTGCAAAAAAAGCTTTAACACATGAAAATATTTCTTCTGCATTGCAAATAACATTTCATTTCATGAAAAAGAAACATCTTTCATGTACTTGAGTTTTACACTTAAAATTGCATTCAGTAACTTTCTTTCACTGAGAAAGTAGATTTTCAGCATCTGTGGCTTTGCATTTTCTTCGTTTGCTTAGTTTCACTAACACAGGCTTTAGGGTTATTAGAAGCTACAAAATAGTGATTCTATGCATTTAAGCTCTAACATAACTTGGTCTGCTCTAACAAATGAAAATCTGTCTTCTGCATTGCAAATAACATTTCCTTTCATGAGAAAGAAACATCTTTCATGTACTTGAGCTTTACTCCTGAAATTGCATTCAGTAACTTTCTTTCATTGAGAAAGTAGCTTTTCAGCATCTGTGGCCTTGCATTGTCTTCATTTGCTTACTTACACAAACACAGCCTATAGTGTACTTAGAAGCTCCAAACTAGTAATTCATTGCATTGAAGCTCTAACATCATTTGATCTGCAAAAAAAGCTTTAACACATGAAAATCTGTCTTCTGCATTGCAAATATCATGTCCTTTCATGAGAAAGAAACATCTTTCATGTACTTGAGCTTTACTCTTAAAATTGCATTCACTAACTTTCTTTCACTGAGAAAGTAGCTTTTCAACATCTGTGGCCCTGCATTGTCTTCATTTGCTTAGTTTCACTAACACAGCCTATAGTGTTCTTAGAAGCTCCAAACTAGTAATTCTGTGCATTGAAGCTCTAACATCACTTGGTCTGCAAAAAAGCTCTAACAAATGAAAATCTGTCTTCTGCATTGCAAATATCATGTCCTTTCATGAGAAAGAAACATCTTTCATGTACTTGAGGTTTACTCTTAAAATTGCATTCAGTAACTTTCTTTCACTGAGAAAGTAGCTTTTCAACATCTGTGGCCTTGCATTGTCTTCATTTGCTTAGTTTCAATAGCACAGCCTATAGTGTTCTTAGAAGATCCAAACTAGTAATTCTGTGCATTTAAGCTCTAATATAACATGGTCTGCAAATAAGCTTTCACAAATGAAAATCTGTCTTCTGCATTGCAAATAACATTTCATTTCATGAGAAAGAAACATCTTTCATGTTCTTGAGGTTTACTCTTGAAATTGCATTCACTAACTTTCTTTCACTGAAAAAGTAGCTTTTCAGCATCTGTGGCTTTGCAGTCTCTTCATTTGCTTATTTGCACTGAACACAGCCTTTAGTGTACTTAGAAGCTCCAAACTAGTAATTCATTGCATTGAAGCTCTAACATCAGTTGATCTGCAAAAAAAGCTTTAACACATGAAAATATTTCTTCTGCATTGCAAATAACATTTCATTTCATGAGAAAGAAACATCTTTCATGTACTTGAGCTTTACTCTTAAAATTGCATTCAGTAACTTTCTTTCACTGAGAAAGTAGCTTTTCAGCATCTGTGGCCTTGCATTGTCTTCATTTGCTTAGTTTCACAAACACAGCCTATAGTGTACTTAGAAGCTCCAAACTAGTAATTCATTGCATTGAAGCTCTAACATCACTTGATCTGCAAAAAAAGATTTAACACATGAAAATATTTCTTCTGCATTGCAAATAACTTTTCATTTCATGAGAAAGAAACATCTTTCATGTACTTGAGCTTTACTCTTAAAATTGCATTCACTAACTTTCTCTCACTGAGAAATAAGCTTTGCACCATCTGTGGCTTTGCAGTCTCTTCATTTGCTTATTTGCACTGAACACAGCCTTTAGTGTACTTAGAAGCTCCAAACTAGTAATTCATTGCATTGAAGCTCTAACATCAGTTGATCTGCAAAAAAAGCTTTAACACATGGAAATATTTCTTCTGCATTGCAAATGACATTTCATTTCATGAGAAAGAAACATCTTTCATGTACTTGAGCTTTACTCTTAAAATTGCATTCAGTAACTTTCTTTCACTGAGAAAGTAGCTTTTCAGCATCTGTGGCCTTGCATTGTCTTCATTTGCTTAGTTTCACTAACACAGGCTTTAGGGTTCTTAGAAGCTCCAAAATAGTGATTCTATGCATTTAAGCTCTAAGATAACTTGGTCTGCTCTAACAAATGAAAATCTGTCTTCTGCATTGCAAATAACAATTCCTTACATGAGAAAGAAATATCTTTCATATACTTGAGCTTTACTCTTAAAATTGCATTCAGTAACTTTCTTTCACTGAGAAAGTAGCTTTTCAGCATCTGTGGCCTTGCATTGTCTTCATTTGCTTAGTTTCACTAACACAGTCTATAGTGTTCTTAGAAGCTCCAACCTAGTAATTCTGTGCATTGAAGCTCTAACATAACTTGGTCTGCAAAAAAGCTCTAACAAATTAAAATCTGTCTTCTGCATTGCAAATAACATTTCATTTCATGAGAAAGAAACATCTTTCATGTACTTGAGCTTTACTCTTAAAATTGCATTCACTGACTTTCTCTCACTAAGAAATAAGCTTTGCACCATCTGTGGCTTTGCAGTCTCTTCATTTGCTTATTTGTACTGAAGACAGCCTTTAGTGTACTTAGAAGCTCCAAACTAGTAATTCATTGCATTGAAGCTCTAACATCAGTTGATCTGCAAAAAAAGCTTTAACACATGAAAATATTTCTTCTGCATTGCAAATAACATTTCATTTCCTGAGAAAGAAACATCTTTCATGTACTTGAGCTTTACTCTTAAAATTGCATTCACCAACTTTCTTTCACTGAGAAAGTAGCTTTTCAACATCTGTGGCCCTGCATTGTCTTCATTTGCTTAGTTTCAATAACACAGCCTATAATGTTCTTAGAAGATCCAACTAGTAATTCTGTGCATTGAAGCTCTTACATAACTTGGTCTGCAAAAAAGCTATAACAAATGAAAATCTGTCTTCTGCATTGCAAATAACATTTCATTTCATGAGAAAGAAACATCTTTCATGTACTTGAGCTTTACTCTTAAAATTGCATTCAGTAACTTTCTTTCACTGAGAAAGTAGCTTTTCAGCATCTGTGGCCTTACATTGTCTTCATTTGCTTAGTTTCACAAACACAGCCTATAGTGTACTTAGAAGCTCCAAACTAGTAATTCATTGCATTGAAGCTCTAACATCACTTGATCTGCAAAAAAAGCTTTAACACATGAAAATATTTCTTCTGCATTGCAAATAACTTTTCATTTCATGAGAAAGAAACATCTTTCATATACATGAGCTTTACTCTTAAAATTGCATTCACTAACTTTCTCTCACTGAGAAATAAGCTTTGCACCATCTGTGGCTTTGCAGTCTCTTCATTTGCTTATTTGCACTGAACACAGCCTTTAGTGTACTTAGAAGCTCCAAACTAGTAATTCATTGCATTGAAGCTCTAACATCAGTTGATCTGCAAAAAAAGCTTTAACACATGAAAATATTTCTTCTGCATTGCAAATGACATTTCATTTCATGAGAAAGAAACATCTTTCATGTACTTGAGCTTTACTCTTAAAATTGCATTCACTAACTTTCTCTCACTGAGAAATAAGCTTGTCAGCATCTGTGGCCTTGCATTGTCTTCATTTGCTTACTTTCACAAACATAGCCTATAGTGTTCTTAGAAGCTCCAAACTAGTAATTCTGTGCGTTGAAGCTCTAACATAACTTGGTCTGCAAAAAAGCTCTAAAAAATTAAAATCTGTCTTCTGCATTGCAAATAACATTTCATTTCATGAGAAAGAAACATCTTTCATGTATCTGAGCTTTACTCTTAAAATTGCATTCAGTAACTTTCTTTCACTGAGAAAGTAGCTTTTCAGCATCTGTGATCTTGAATTGGCTTCATTTGCTTAGTTGAACCAACATAGCCTTTAGTGTTCTTAGAAGCGCTAAACTGGTAATTCTGTGCATTGAAGCTCTAACATCACTTGGTCTGCAAAAAAGCTCTAACAAATTAAAATCTGTCTTCTGCATTGCAAATAACATTTCATTTCATGAGAAAGAAACATCTTTCATGTACTTGAGCTTTACTCTTAAAATTGCATTCACTAACTTTCTCTCACTAAGAAATAAGCTTTGCACCATCTGTGGCTTTGAATTGTCTTCATTTGCTTATTTGCACTGAACACAGCCTTTAGTGTACTTAGAAGCTCCAAACTAGTAATTCATTGCATTGAAGCTCTAACATAACTTGGTCTGCAAAAAAGCTCTAATAAATTAAAATCTGTCTTCTGCATTGCACATAACCTTTCATTTCATGAGAAAGAAACATCTTTCATGTACTTGAGCTTTACTCTTAAAATTGCATTTAGTAACTTTCTTTCACTGAGAAAGTAGCTTTTCAGCATCTGTGGCCTTGCATTGTCTTCATTTGCTTAGTTTCACTAACACAGCCTATAGTGTTCTTAGAAGCTCCAACTAGTAATTCTGTGCGTTGAAGCTCTAACATAACTTGGTCTGCAAAAAAGCTCTAACAAATTAAAATCTGTCTTCTGCATTGCAAATAACATTTCATTTCATGAGAAAGAAACATCTTTCATGTACTTGAGCTTTACTCTTAAAATTGCATTCACTAACTTTCTCTCACTGAGAAATAAGCTTTGCACCATCTGTGGCTTTGCAGTCTCTTCATTTGCTTATTTGCACTGAACACAGCCTTTAGTGTACTTAGAAGCTCCAAACTAGTAATTCATTGCATTGAAGCTCTAACATCAGTCGATCTGCAAAAAAAGCTTTAACACATGAAAATATTTCTTCTGCATTGCAAATAACATTTCATTTCATGAGAAAGAAACATCTTTCATGTACTTGAGCTTTACTCTTAAAATTGCATTCAGTAACTTTCTTTCACTGAGAAAGTAGCTTTTCAGCATCTGTGGCTTTGCATCTTCTTCGTTTGCTTAGTTTCACTAACACAGGCTTTAGGGTTCTTAGAAGCTCCAAAATAGTGATTTCTATGCATTTAAGCTCTAAGATAACTTGGTCTGCTCTAACAAATGAAAATCTGTCTTCTGCATTGCAAATAACATTTCCTTTCATGAGAACGAAACATCTTTCATGTACTTGAGCTTTACTCTTAAAATTGCATTCAGTAACTTTCTTTCACTGAGAAAGTAGCTTTTCAGCATCTGTGATCTTGCATTGGCTTCATTTACTTAGTTGAACCAACATAGCCTTTAGTGTTCTTAGAAGCGCTAAACTGGTAATTCTGTGCATTGAAGCTCTAACATAACTTGGTCCGCAAAAAAGCTCTAACAAATGAAAATCTGTCTTCTGCATTGCAAATAACATTTCATTTCATGAGAAAGAAACATCTTTCATGTACTTGAGCTTTACTCTTAAAATTGCATTCACTAACTTTCTCTCACTCAGAAATAAGCTTTTCAGCATCTGTGGTCTTGCATTGTCTTCATTTGCTTAGTTTCACTAACACAGCCTATAGAGTTCTTAGAAGCTCCAAAATAGTAATTCTGTGCATTGAAGCTCTAACATAACTTGGTCTGCAAAAAAGCTCTAACAAATTAAAATCTGTCTTCTGCATTGCAAATAACATTTCATTTCATGAGAAAGAAACATCTTTCATGTACTTGAGCTTTACTCTTAAAATTGCATTCACTAACTTTCTCTCACTGAGAAATAAGCTTTGCACCATCTTTGGCTTTGCAGTCTCTTCATTTGCTTATTTGCACTGAACACAGCCTTTAGTGTACTTAGAAGCTCCAAACTAGTAATTCATTGCATTGAAGCTCTAACATCAGTCGATCTGCAAAAAAAGCTTTAACACATGAAAATATTTCTTCTGCATTGCAAATAACATTTCATTTCAAGAGAAATAAACATCTTTCATGTACTTGAGCTTTACTCTTAAAATTGCATTCAGTAACTTTCTTTCACTGAGAAAGTAGCTTTTCAGCATCTGTGATCTTGCATTGGCTTCATTTACTTAGTTGAACCAACATAGCCTTTAGTGTTCTTAGAAGCGCTAAACTGGTAATTCTGTGCATTGAAGCTCTAACATAACTTGGTCCGCAAAAAAGCTCTAACAAATGAAAATCTGTCTTCTGCATTGCAAATAACATTTCATTTCATGAGAAAGAAACATCTTTCATGTACTTGAGCTTTACTCTTAAAATTGCATTCACTAACTTTCTCTCACTCAGAAATAAGCTTTTCAGCATCTGTGGCCTTGCATTGTCTTCATTTGCTTAGTTTCACTAACACAGCCTATAGAGTTCTTAGAAGCTCCAAAATAGTAATTCTGTGCATTGAAGCTCTAACATAACTTGGTCTGCAAAAAAGCTCTAACAAATTAAAATCTGTCTTCTGCATTGCACATAACCTTTCATTTCATGAGAAAGAAACATCTTTCATGTACTTGAGCTTTACTCTTAAAATTGCATTCACTAACTTTCTCTCACTGAGAAATAAGCTTTGCACCATCTTTGGCTTTGCAGTCTCTTCATTTGCTTATTTGCACTGAACACAGCCTTTAGTGTACTTAGAAGCTCCAAACTAGTAATTCATTGCATTGAAGCTCTAACATCAGTCGATCTGCAAAAAAAGCTTTAACACATGAAAATATTTCTTCTGCATTGCAAATAACATTTCATTTCATGAGAAATAAACATCTTTCATGTACTTGAGCTTTACTCTTAAAATTGCATTCAGTAACTTTCTTTCACTGAGAAAGTAGCTTTTCAGCATCTGTGGCTTTGCATCTTCTTCGTTTGCTTAGTTTCACTAACACAGGCTTTAGGGTTCTTAGAAGCTCCAAAATAGTGATTCTATGCATTTAAGCTCTAAGATAACTTGGTCTGCTCTAACAAATGAAAATCTGTCTTCTGCATTGCAAATAACATTTCCTTTCATGAGAAAGAAACATCTTTCATGTACTTGAGCTTTACTCTTAAAATTGCATTCAGTAACTTTCTTTCACGGAGAAAGTAGCTTTTCAGCATCTGTGATCTTGCATTGGCTTCATTTACTTAGTTGAACCAACATAGCCTTTAGTGTTCTTAGAAGCGCTAAACTGGTAATTCTGTGCATTGAAGCTCTAACATAACTTGGTCCGCAAAAAAGCTCTAACAAATGAAAATCTGTCTTCTGCATTGCAAATAACATTTCATTTCATGAGAAAGAAACATCTTTCATGTACTTGAGCTTTACTCTTAAAATTGCATTTAGTAACTTTCTTTCACTGAGAAAGTAGCTTTTCAGCATCTGTGGCCTTGCATTGTCTTCATTTGCTTAGTTTCACTAACACAGCCTATAGTGTTCTTAGAAGCTCCAAACTAGTAATTCTGTGCATTGAAGCTCTAACATAACTTGGTCTGCAAAAAAGCTCTAACAAATTAAAATCTGTCTTCTGCATTGCAAATAACATTTCATTTCATGAGAAAGAAACATCTTTCATGTACTTGAGCTTTACTCTTAAAATTGCATTCACTAACTTTCTCTCACTGAGAAATAAGCTTTGCACCATCTGTGGCTTTGCAGTCTCTTCATTTGCTTATTTGCACTGAACACAGCCTTTAGTGTACTTAGAAGCTCCAAACTAGTAATTCATTGCATTGAAGCTCTAACATCAGTCGATCTGCAAAAAAAGCTTTAACACATGAAAATATTTCTTCTGCATTGCAAATAACATTTCATTTCATGAGAAAGAAACATCTTTCATGTACTTGAGCTTTACTCTTAAAAGTGCATTCAGTAACTTTCTTTTACTGAGAAAGTAGCTTTTCAGCATCTGTGGCCTTGCATTGTCTTCATTTGCTTAGTTTCACTAACACAGCCTATAGTGTTCTTAGAAGCTCCAAACTAGTAATTCTGTGCATTGAAGCTCTAACATCACTTGGTCTGCAAAAAAGCTCTAACAAATGAAAATCTGTCTTCTGCATTGCAAATATCATGTCCTTTCATGAGAAAGAAACATCTTTCATGTACTTGAGCTTTACTCTTAAAATTGCATTCAGTAACTTTCTTTCACTGAGAAAGTAGCTTTTCAACATCTGTGGCCTTGCATTGTCTTCATTTGCTTAGTTTCAATAGCACAGCCTATAGTGTTCTTAGAAGCTCCAAAATAGTAATTCTGTGCATTGAAGCTCTAACATAACTTGGTCTGCAAAAAAGCTCTAACAAATTAAAATCTGTCTTCTGCATTGCACATAACCTTTCATTTCATGAGAAAGAAACATCTTTCATGTACTTGAGCTTTACTCTTAAAATTGCATTTAGTAACTTTCTTTCACTGAGAAAGTAGCTTTTCAGCATCTGTGGCCTTGCATTGTCTTCATTTGCTTAGTTTCACTAACACAGCCTATAGTGTTCTTAGAAGCTCCAAACTAGTAATTCTGTGCATTGAAGCTCTAACATAACTTGGTCTGCAAAAAAGCTCTAACAAATTAAAATCTGTCTTCTGCATTGCAAATAACATTTCATTTCATGAGAAAGAAACATCTTTCATGTACTTGAGCTTTACTCTTAAAATTGCATTCACTAACTTTCTCTCACTGAGAAATAAGCTTTGCACCATCTGTGGCTTTGCAGTCTCTTCATTTGCTTATTTGCACTGAACACAGCCTTTAGTGTACTTAGAAGCTCCAAACTAGTAATTCATTGCATTGAAGCTCTAACATCAGTCGATCTGCAAAAAAAGCTTTAACACATGAAAATATTTCTTCTGCATTGCAAATAACATTTCATTTCATGAGAAAGAAACATCTTTCATGTACTTGAGCTTTACTCTTAAAATTGCATTCACTAACTTTCTCTCACTGAGAAATAAGCTTTGCACCATCTGTGGCTTTGCAGTCTCTTCATTTGCTTATTTGCACTGAACACAGCCTTTAGTGTACTTAGAAGCTCCAAACTAGTAATTCATTGCATTGAAGCTCTAACATCAGTTGATCTGCAAAAAAAGCTTTAACACATGGAAATATTTCTTCTGCATTGCAAATGACATTTCATTTCATGAGAAAGAAACATCTTTCATGTACTTGAGCTTTACTCTTAAAATTGCATTCAGTAACTTTCTTTCACTGAGAAAGTAGCTTTTCAGCATCTGTGGCCTTGCATTGTCTTCATTTGCTTAGTTTCACTAACACAGGCTTTAGGGTTCTTAGAAGCTCCAAAATAGTGATTCTATGCATTTAAGCTCTAAGATAACTTGGTCTGCTCTAACAAATGAAAATCTGTCTTCTGCATTGCAAATAACAATTCCTTACATGAGAAAGAAATATCTTTCATATACTTGAGCTTTACTCTTAAAATTGCATTCAGTAACTTTCTTTCACTGAGAAAGTAGCTTTTCAGCATCTGTGGCCTTGCATTGTCTTCATTTGCTTAGTTTCACTACCACAGTCTATAGTGTTCTTAGAAGCTCCAACCTAGTAATTCTGTGCATTGAAGCTCTTACATAACTTGGTCTGCAAAAAAGCTCTAACAAATGAAAATCTGTCTTCTGCATTGCAAATAACATTTCTTTTCATGAGAAAGAAACATCTTTCATGTACTTGAGCTTTACTCTTAAAATTGCATTCACTAACTTTCTCTCACTGAGAAATAAGCTTTGCACCATCTGTGGCTTTGCAGTCTCTTCATTTGCTTATTTGCACTGAACACAGCCTTTAGTGTACTTAGAAGCTCCAAACTAGAAATTCATTGCATTGAAGCTCTAACATCAGTTGATCTGCAAAAAAAGCTTTAACACATGGAAATATTTCTTCTGCATTGCAAATGACATTTCATTTCATGAGAAAGAAACATCTTTCATGTACTTGAGCTTTACTCTTAAAATTGCATTCACTAACTTTCTTTCACTGAGAAAGTAGCTTTTCAACATCTGTGGCCCTGCATTGTCTTCATTTGCTTAGTTTCAATAACACAGCCTATAATGTTCTTAGAAGATCCAAACTAGTAATTCTGTGCATTGAAGCTCTTACATAACTTGGTCTGCAAAAAAGCTATAACAAATGAAAATCTGTCTTCTGCATTGCAAATAACATTTCATTTCATGAGAAAGAAACATCTTTCATGTACTTGAGCTTTACTCTTAAAATTGCATTCAGTAACTTTCTTTCACTGAGAAAGTAGCTTTTCAGCATCTGTGGCCTTACATTGTCTTCATTTGCTTAGTTTCACAAACACAGCCTATAGTGTACTTAGAAGCTCCAAACTAGTAATTCATTGCATTGAAGCTCTAACATCACTTGATCTGCAAAAAAAGCTTTAACACATGAAAATATTTCTTCTGCATTGCAAATAACTTTTCATTTCATGAGAAAGAAACATCTTTCATATACATGAGCTTTACTCTTAAAATTGCATTCAGTAACTTTCTTTCACTGAGAAAGTAGCTTTTCAGCATCTGTGATCTTGCATTGGCTTCATTTGCTTAGTTGAACCAACATAGCCTTTAGTGTTCTTAGAAGCGCTAAACTGGTAATTCTGTGCATTGAAGCTCTAACATCACTTGGTCTGCAAAAAAGCTCTAACAAATTAAAATGTGTCTTCTGCATTGCAAATAACATTTCATTTCATGAGAAAGAAACATCTTTCATGTTCTTGAGCTTTACTCTTAAAATTACATTCACTAACTTTCTCTCACTGAGAAATAAGCTTTGCACCATCTGTGGCTTTGCAGTCTCTTCATTTGCTTATTTGCACTGAACACAGCCTTTAGTGTACTTAGAAGCTCCAAACTAGTAATTCATTGCATTGAAGCTCTAACAGCAGTTGATCTGCAAAAAAAGCTTTAACACATGAAAATATTTCTTCTGCATTGCAAATAACATTTCATTTCATGAAAAAGAAACATCTTTCATGTACTTGAGCTTTACACTTAAAATTGCATTCAGTAACTTTCTTTCACTGAGAAAGTAGATTTTCAGCATCTGTGGCTTTGCATTTTCTTCGTTTGCTTAGTTTCACTAACACAGGCTTTAGGGTTATTAGAAGCTACAAAATAGTGATTCTATGCATTTAAGCTCTAACATAACTTGGTCTGCTCTAACAAATGAAAATCTGTCTTCTGCATTGCAAATAACATTTCCTTTCATGAGAAAGAAACATCTTTCATGTACTTGAGCTTTACTCCTGAAATTGCATTCAGTAACTTTCTTTCATTGAGAAAGTAGCTTTTCAGCATCTGTGGCCTTGCATTGTCTTCATTTGCTTACTTACACAAACACAGCCTATAGTGTACTTAGAAGCTCCAAACTAGTAATTCATTGCATTGAAGCTCTAACATCATTTGATCTGCAAAAAAAGCTTTAACACATGAAAATATTTCTTCTGCATTGCAAATAACTTTTCATTTCGTGAGAAAGAAACATCTTGCATATACTTGAGCTTTACTCTTAAAAGTGCATTCAGTAACTTTCTTGTACTGAGAAAGTAGCTTTTCAGCATCTGTGGCCTTGCATTGTCTTCATTTGCTTAGTTTCACTAACACAGCCTATAGTGTTCTTAGAAGCTCCAAACTAGTAATTCTGTGCATTGAAGCTCTAACATCACTTGGTCTGCAAAAAAGCTCTAACAAATGAAAATCTGTCTTCTGCATTGCAAATATCATGTCCTTTCATGAGAAAGAAACATCTTTCATGTACTTGAGGTTTACTCTTAAAATTGCATTCAGTAACTTTCTTTCACTGAGAAAGTAGCTTTTCAACATCTGTGGCCTTGCATTGTCTTCATTTGCTTAGTTTCAATAGCACAGCCTATAGTGTTCTTAGAAGATCCAAACTAGTAATTCTGTGCATTTAAGCTCTAATATAACATGGTCTGCAAATAAGCTTTCACAAATGAAAATCTGTCTTCTGCATTGCAAATAACATTTCATTTCATGAGAAAGAAACATCTTTCATGTTCTTGAGGTTTACTCTTGAAATTGCATTCACTAACTTTCTTTCACTGAAAAAGTAGCTTTTCAGCATCTGTGGCTTTGCAGTCTCTTCATTTGCTTATTTGCACTGAACACAGCCTTTAGTGTACTTAGAAGCTCCAAACTAGTAATTCATTGCATTGAAGCTCTAACATCAGTTGATCTGCAAAAAAAGCTTTAACACATGAAAATATTTCTTCTGCATTGCAAATAACATTTCATTTCATGAGAAAGAAACATCTTTCATGTACTTGAGCTTTACTCTTAAAATTGCATTCAGTAACTTTCTTTCACTGAGAAAGTAGCTTTTCAGCATCTGTGGCCTTGCATTGTCTTCATTTGCTTAGTTTCACAAACACAGCCTATAGTGTACTTAGAAGCTCCAAACTAGTAATTCATTGCATTGAAGCTCTAACATCACTTGATCTGCAAAAAAAGATTTAACACATGAAAATATTTCTTCTGCATTGCAAATAACTTTTCATTTCATGAGAAAGAAACATCTTTCATGTACTTGAGCTTTACTCTTAAAATTGCATTCACTAACTTTCTCTCACTGAGAAATAAGCTTTGCACCATCTGTGGCTTTGCAGTCTCTTCATTTGCTTATTTGCACTGAACACAGCCTTTAGTGTACTTAGAAGCTCCAAACTAGTAATTCATTGCATTGAAGCTCTAACATCAGTTGATCTGCAAAAAAAGCTTTAACACATGGAAATATTTCTTCTGCATTGCAAATGACATTTCATTTCATGAGAAAGAAACATCTTTCATGTACTTGAGCTTTACTCTTAAAATTGCATTCAGTAACTTTCTTTCACTGAGAAAGTAGCTTTTCAGCATCTGTGGCCTTGCATTGTCTTCATTTGCTTAGTTTCACTAACACAGGCTTTAGGGTTCTTAGAAGCTCCAAAATAGTGATTCTATGCATTTAAGCTCTAAGATAACTTGGTCTGCTCTAACAAATGAAAATCTGTCTTCTGCATTGCAAATAACAATTCCTTACATGAGAAAGAAATATCTTTCATATACTTGAGCTTTACTCTTAAAATTGCATTCAGTAACTTTCTTTCACTGAGAAAGTAGCTTTTCAGCATCTGTGGCCTTGCATTGTCTTCATTTGCTTAGTTTCACTAACACAGTCTATAGTGTTCTTAGAAGCTCCAACCTAGTAATTCTGTGCATTGAAGCTCTAACATAACTTGGTCTGCAAAAAAGCTCTAACAAATTAAAATCTGTCTTCTGCATTGCAAATAACATTTCATTTCATGAGAAAGAAACATCTTTCATGTACTTGAGCTTTACTCTTAAAATTGCATTCACTGACTTTCTCTCACTAAGAAATAAGCTTTGCACCATCTGTGGCTTTGCAGTCTCTTCATTTGCTTATTTGTACTGAACACAGCCTTTAGTGTACTTAGAAGCTCCAAACTAGTAATTCATTGCATTGAAGCTCTAACATCAGTTGATCTGCAAAAAAAGCTTTAACACATGAAAATATTTCTTCTGCATTGCAAATAACATTTCATTTCCTGAGAAAGAAACATCTTTCATGTACTTGAGCTTTACTCTTAAAATTGCATTCACCAACTTTCTTTCACTGAGAAAGTAGCTTTTCAACATCTGTGGCCCTGCATTGTCTTCATTTGCTTAGTTTCAATAACACAGCCTATAATGTTCTTAGAAGATCCAACTAGTAATTCTGTGCATTGAAGCTCTTACATAACTTGGTCTGCAAAAAAGCTATAACAAATGAAAATCTGTCTTCTGCATTGCAAATAACATTTCATTTCATGAGAAAGAAACATCTTTCATGTACTTGAGCTTTACTCTTAAAATTGCATTCAGTAACTTTCTTTCACTGAGAAAGTAGCTTTTCAGCATCTGTGGCCTTACATTGTCTTCATTTGCTTAGTTTCACAAACACAGCCTATAGTGTACTTAGAAGCTCCAAACTAGTAATTCATTGCATTGAAGCTCTAACATCACTTGATCTGCAAAAAAAGCATTAACACATGAAAATATTTCTTCTGCATTGCAAATAACTTTTCATTTCATGAGAAAGAAACATCTTTCATATACATGAGCTTTACTCTTAAAATTGCATTCACTAACTTTCTCTCACTGAGAAATAAGCTTTGCACCATCTGTGGCTTTGCAGTCTCTTCATTTGCTTATTTGCACTGAACACAGCCTTTAGTGTACTTAGAAGCTCCAAACTAGTAATTCATTGCATTGAAGCTCTAACATCAGTTGATCTGCAAAAAAAGCTTTAACACATGAAAATATTTCTTCTGCATTGCAAATGACATTTCATTTCATGAGAAAGAAACATCTTTCATGTACTTGAGCTTTACTCTTAAAATTGCATTCACTAACTTTCTCTCACTGAGAAATAAGCTTGTCAGCATCTGTGGCCTTGCATTGTCTTCATTTGCTTACTTTCACAAACATAGCCTATAGTGTTCTTAGAAGCTCCAAACTAGTAATTCTGTGCGTTGAAGCTCTAACATAACTTGGTCTGCAAAAAAGCTCTAAAAAATTAAAATCTGTCTTCTGCATTGCAAATAACATTTCATTTCATGAGAAAGAAACATCTTTCATGTATCTGAGCTTTACTCTTAAAATTGCATTCAGTAACTTTCTTTCACTGAGAAAGTAGCTTTTCAGCATCTGTGATCTTGAATTGGCTTCATTTGCTTAGTTGAACCAACATAGCCTTTAGTGTTCTTAGAAGCGCTAAACTGGTAATTCTGTGCATTGAAGCTCTAACATCACTTGGTCTGCAAAAAAGCTCTAACAAATTAAAATCTGTCTTCTGCATTGCAAATAACATTTCATTTCATGAGAAAGAAACATCTTTCATGTACTTGAGCTTTACTCTTAAAATTGCATTCACTAACTTTCTCTCACTAAGAAATAAGCTTTGCACCATCTGTGGCTTTGAATTGTCTTCATTTGCTTATTTGCACTGAACACAGCCTTTAGTGTACTTAGAAGCTCCAAACTAGTAATTCATTGCATTGAAGCTCTAACATAACTTGGTCTGCAAAAAAGCTCTAATAAATTAAAATCTGTCTTCTGCATTGCACATAACCTTTCATTTCATGAGAAAGAAACATCTTTCATGTACTTGAGCTTTACTCTTAAAATTGCATTTAGTAACTTTCTTTCACTGAGAAAGTAGCTTTTCAGCATCTGTGGCCTTGCATTGTCTTCATTTGCTTAGTTTCACTAACACAGCCTATAGTGTTCTTAGAAGCTCCAAACTAGTAATTCTGTGCGTTGAAGCTCTAACATAACTTGGTCTGCAAAAAAGCTCTAACAAATTAAAATCTGTCTTCTGCATTGCAAATAACATTTCATTTCATGAGAAAGAAACATCTTTCATGTACTTGAGCTTTACTCTTAAAATTGCATTCACTAACTTTCTCTCACTGAGAAATAAGCTTTGCACCATCTGTGGCTTTGCAGTCTCTTCATTTGCTTATTTGCACTGAACACAGCCTTTAGTGTACTTAGAAGCTCCAAACTAGTAATTCATTGCATTGAAGCTCTAACATCAGTCGATCTGCAAAAAAAGCTTTAACACATGAAAATATTTCTTCTGCATTGCAAATAACATTTCATTTCATGAGAAAGAAACATCTTTCATGTACTTGAGCTTTACTCTTAAAATTGCATTCAGTAACTTTCTTTCACTGAGAAAGTAGCTTTTCAGCATCTGTGGCTTTGCATCTTCTTCGTTTGCTTAGTTTCACTAACACAGGCTTTAGGGTTCTTAGAAGCTCCAAAATAGTGATTCTATGCATTTAAGCTCTAAGATAACTTGGTCTGCTCTAACAAATGAAAATCTGTCTTCTGCATTGCAAATAACATTTCCTTTCATGAGAACGAAACATCTTTCATGTACTTGAGCTTTACTCTTAAAATTGCATTCAGTAACTTTCTTTCACTGAGAAAGTAGCTTTTCAGCATCTGTGATCTTGCATTGGCTTCATTTACTTAGTTGAACCAACATAGCCTTTAGTGTTCTTAGAAGCGCTAAACTGGTAATTCTGTGCATTGAAGCTCTAACATAACTTGGTCCGCAAAAAAGCTCTAACAAATGAAAATCTGTCTTCTGCATTGCAAATAACATTTCATTTCATGAGAAAGAAACATCTTTCATGTACTTGAGCTTTACTCTTAAAATTGCATTCACTAACTTTCTCTCACTCAGAAATAAGCTTTTCAGCATCTGTGGTCTTGCATTGTCTTCATTTGCTTAGTTTCACTAACACAGCCTATAGAGTTCTTAGAAGCTCCAAAATAGTAATTCTGTGCATTGAAGCTCTAACATAACTTGGTCTGCAAAAAAGCTCTAACAAATTAAAATCTGTCTTCTGCATTGCAAATAACATTTCATTTCATGAGAAAGAAACATCTTTCATGTACTTGAGCTTTACTCTTAAAATTGCATTCACTAACTTTCTCTCACTGAGAAATAAGCTTTGCACCATCTTTGGCTTTGCAGTCTCTTCATTTGCTTATTTGCACTGAACACAGCCTTTAGTGTACTTAGAAGCTCCAAACTAGTAATTCATTGCATTGAAGCTCTAACATCAGTCGATCTGCAAAAAAAGCTTTAACACATGAAAATATTTCTTCTGCATTGCAAATAACATTTCATTTCAAGAGAAATAAACATCTTTCATGTACTTGAGCTTTACTCTTAAAATTGCATTCAGTAACTTTCTTTCACTGAGAAAGTAGCTTTTCAGCATCTGTGATCTTGCATTGGCTTCATTTACTTAGTTGAACCAACATAGCCTTTAGTGTTCTTAGAAGCGCTAAACTGGTAATTCTGTGCATTGAAGCTCTAACATAACTTGGTCCGCAAAAAAGCTCTAACAAATGAAAATCTGTCTTCTGCATTGCAAATAACATTTCATTTCATGAGAAAGAAACATCTTTCATGTACTTGAGCTTTACTCTTAAAATTGCATTCACTAACTTTCTCTCACTCAGAAATAAGCTTTTCAGCATCTGTGGCCTTGCATTGTCTTCATTTGCTTAGTTTCACTAACACAGCCTATAGAGTTCTTAGAAGCTCCAAAATAGTAATTCTGTGCATTGAAGCTCTAACATAACTTGGTCTGCAAAAAAGCTCTAACAAATTAAAATCTGTCTTCTGCATTGCACATAACCTTTCATTTCATGAGAAAGAAACATCTTTCATGTACTTGAGCTTTACTCTTAAAATTGCATTCACTAACTTTCTCTCACTGAGAAATAAGCTTTGCACCATCTTTGGCTTTGCAGTCTCTTCATTTGCTTATTTGCACTGAACACAGCCTTTAGTGTACTTAGAAGCTCCAAACTAGTAATTCATTGCATTGAAGCTCTAACATCAGTCGATCTGCAAAAAAAGCTTTAACACATGAAAATATTTCTTCTGCATTGCAAATAACATTTCATTTCATGAGAAATAAACATCTTTCATGTACTTGAGCTTTACTCTTAAAATTGCATTCAGTAACTTTCTTTCACTGAGAAAGTAGCTTTTCAGCATCTGTGGCTTTGCATCTTCTTCGTTTGCTTAGTTTCACTAACACAGGCTTTAGGGTTCTTAGAAGCTCCAAAATAGTGATTCTATGCATTTAAGCTCTAAGATAACTTGGTCTGCTCTAACAAATGAAAATCTGTCTTCTGCATTGCAAATAACATTTCCTTTCATGAGAAAGAAACATCTTTCATGTACTTGAGCTTTACTCTTAAAATTGCATTCAGTAACTTTCTTTCACGGAGAAAGTAGCTTTTCAGCATCTGTGATCTTGCATTGGCTTCATTTACTTAGTTGAACCAACATAGCCTTTAGTGTTCTTAGAAGCGCTAAACTGGTAATTCTGTGCATTGAAGCTCTAACATAACTTGGTCCGCAAAAAAGCTCTAACAAATGAAAATCTGTCTTCTGCATTGCAAATAACATTTCATTTCATGAGAAAGAAACATCTTTCATGTACTTGAGCTTTACTCTTAAAATTGCATTTAGTAACTTTCTTTCACTGAGAAAGTAGCTTTTCAGCATCTGTGGCCTTGCATTGTCTTCATTTGCTTAGTTTCACTAACACAGCCTATATTGTTCTTAGAAGCTCCAAACTAGTAATTCTGTGCATTGAAGCTCTAACATAACTTGGTCTGCAAAAAAGCTCTAACAAATTAAAATCTGTCTTCTGCATTGCAAATAACATTTCATTTCATGAGAAAGAAACATCTTTCATGTACTTGAGCTTTACTCTTAAAATTGCATTCACTAACTTTCTCTCACTGAGAAATAAGCTTTGCACCATCTGTGGCTTTGCAGTCTCTTCATTTGCTTATTTGCACTGAACACAGCCTTTAGTGTACTTAGAAGCTCCAAACTAGTAATTCATTGCATTGAAGCTCTAACATCAGTCGATCTGCAAAAAAAGCTTTAACACATGAAAATATTTCTTCTGCATTGCAAATAACATTTCATTTCATGAGAAAGAAACATCTTTCATGTACTTGAGCTTTACTCTTAAAAGTGCATTCAGTAACTTTCTTTTACTGAGAAAGTAGCTTTTCAGCATCTGTGGCCTTGCATTGTCTTCATTTGCTTAGTTTCACTAACACAGCCTATAGTGTTCTTAGAAGCTCCAAACTAGTAATTCTGTGCATTGAAGCTCTAACATCACTTGGTCTGCAAAAAAGCTCTAACAAATGAAAATCTGTCTTCTGCATTGCAAATATCATGTCCTTTCATGAGAAAGAAACATCTTTCATGTACTTGAGCTTTACTCTTAAAATTGCATTCAGTAACTTTCTTTCACTGAGAAAGTA
The DNA here is from genome assembly GCA_039654775.1 of Spinibarbus caldwelli. NCBI lineage: Eukaryota > Metazoa > Chordata > Actinopteri > Cypriniformes > Cyprinidae > Spinibarbus > Spinibarbus caldwelli. The sequence goes on from JBCAMP010000151.1 coordinate 40,042, forward strand.
GCTTTTCAACATCTGTGGCCTTGCATTGTCTTCATTTGCTTAGTTTCAATAGCACAGCCTATAGTGTTCTTAGAAGCTCCAAAATAGTAATTCTGTGCATTGAAGCTCTAACATCACTTGGTCTGCAAAAAAGCTCTAACAAATTAAAATCTGTCTTCTGCATTGCAAATAACATTTCATTTCATGAGAAAGAAACATCTTTCATGTACTTGAGCTTTACTCTTAAAATTGCATTCACTAACTTTCTCTCACTAAGAAATAAGCTTTGCACCATCTGTGGCTTTGAATTGTCTTCATTTGCTTATTTGCACTGAACACAGCCTTTAGTGTACTTAGAAGCTCCAAACTAGTAATTCATTGCATTGAAGCTCTAACATAACTTGGTCTGCAAAAAAGCTCTAATAAATTAAAATCTGTCTTCTGCATTGCACATAACCTTTCATTTCATGAGAAAGAAACATCTTTCATGTACTTGAGCTTTACTCTTAAAATTGCATTTAGTAACTTTCTTTCACTGAGAAAGTAGCTTTTCAGCATCTGTGGCCTTGCATTGTCTTCATTTGCTTAGTTTCACTAACACAGCCTATAGTGTTCTTAGAAGCTCCAAACTAGTAATTCTGTGCGTTGAAGCTCTAACATAACTTGGTCTGCAAAAAAGCTCTAACAAATTAAAATCTGTCTTCTGCATTGCAAATAACATTTCATTTCATGAGAAAGAAACATCTTTCATGTATCTGAGCTTTACTCTTAAAATTGCATTCAGTAACTTTCTTTCACTGAGAAAGTAGCTTTTCAGCATCTGTGATCTTGAATTGGCTTCATTTGCTTAGTTGAACCAACATAGCCTTTAGTGTTCTTAGAAGCGCTAAACTGGTAATTCTGTGCATTGAAGCTCTAACATCACTTGGTCTGCAAAAAAGCTCTAACAAATTAAAATCTGTCTTCTGCATTGCAAATAACATTTCATTTCATGAGAAAGAAACATCTTTCATGTACTTGAGCTTTACTCTTAAAATTGCATTCACTAACTTTCTCTCACTGAGAAATAAGGTTTGCACCATCTGTGGCTTTGCAGTCTCTTCATTTGCTTATTTGCACTGAACACAGCCTTTAGTGTACTTAGAAGCTCCAAACTAGTAATTCATTGCATTGAAGCTCTAACATCAGTTGATCTGCAAAAAAAGCTTTAACACATGAAAATATTTCTTCTGCATTGCAAATGACATTTCATTTCATGAGAAAGAAACATCTTTCATGTACTTGAGCTTTACTCTTAAAATTGCATTCAGTAACTTTCTTTCACTGAGAAAGTAGCTTTTCAGTATCTGTGGCTTTGCATCTTCTTTGTTTGCTTAGTTTCACTAACACAGGCTTTAGGGTTCTTAGAAGCTCCAAAATAGTGATTCTATGCATTTAAGCTCTAAGATAACTTGGTCTGCTCTAACAAATGAAAATCTGTCTTCTGCATTGCAAATAACATTTCTTTTCATGAGAAAGAAACATCTTTCATGTACTTGAGCTTTACTCTTAAAATTGCATTCAGTAACTTTCTTTCACTGAGAAAGTAGCTTTTCAGCATCTGTGATCTTGCATTGGCTTCATTTACTTAGTTGAACCAACATAGCCTTTAGTGTTCTTAGAAGCGCTAAACTGGTAATTCTGTGCATTGAAGCTCTAACATAACTTGGTCCGCAAAAAAGCTCTAACAAATGAAAATCTGTCTTCTGCATTGCAAATAACATTTCATTTCATGAGAAAGAAACATCTTTCATGTACTTGAGCTTTACTCTTAAAATTGCATTCACTAACTTTCTCTCACTCAGAAATAAGCTTTTCAGCATCTGTGGCCTTGCATTGTCTTCATTTGCTTAGTTTCACTAACACAGCCTATAGTGTTCTTAGAAGCTCCAAAATAGTAATTCTGTGCATTGAAGCTCTAACATAACTTGGTCTGCAAAAAAGCTCTAACAAATTAAAATCTGTCTACTGCATTGCACATAACCTTTCATTTCATGAGAAAGAAACATCTTTCATGTACTTGAGCTTTACTCCTAAAATTGCATTTAGTAACTTTCTTTCACTGAGAAAGTAGCTTTTCAGCATCTGTGGCCTTGCATTGTCTTCATTTGCTTAGTTTCACTAACACAGCCTATAGTGTTCTTAGAAGCTCCAAACTAGTAATTCTGTGCATTGAAGCTCTAACATAACTTGGTCTGCAAAAAAGCTCTAACAAATTAAAATCTGTCTTCTGCATTGCAAATAACATTTCATTTCATGAGAAAGAAACATCTTTCATGTACTTGAGCTTTACTCTTAAAATTGCATTCACTAACTTTCTCTCACTGAGAAATAAGCTTTGCACCATCTGTGGCTTTGCAGTCTCTTCATTTGCTTATTTGCACTGAACACAGCCTTTAGTGTACTTAGAAGCTCCAAACTAGTAATTCATTGCATTGAAGCTCTAACATCAGTCGATCTGCAAAAAAAGCTTTAACACATGAAAATATTTCTTCTGCATTGCAAATAACATTTCATTTCATGAGAAAGAAACATCTTTCATGTACTTGAGCTTTACTCTTAAAATTGCATTCAGTAACTTTCTTTCACTGAGAAAGTAGCTTTTCAGCATCTGTGGCTTTGCATCTTCTTCGTTTGCTTAGTTTCACTAACACAGGCTTTAGGGTTCTTAGAAGCTCCAAACTAGTAATTCATTGCATTGAAGCTCTAATATAACTTGGTCTGCAAAAAAGCTCTAACAAATGAAAATCTGTCTTCTGCATTGCAAATAACATTTCATTTCATGAGAAAGAAACATCTTTCATGTACTTGAGCTTTACTCTTAAAATTGCATTCAGTAACTTTCTTTCACTGAGAAAGTAGATTTTCAGCATCTGTGGCTTTGCATTTTCTTCGTTTGCTTAGTTTCACTAACACAGGCTTTAGGGTTATTAGAAGCTACAAAATAGTGATTCTATGCATTTAAGCTCTAACATAACTTGGTCTGCTCTAACAAATGAAAATCTGTCTTCTGCATTGCAAATAACATTTCCTTTCATGAGAAAGAAACATCTTTCATGTACTTGAGCTTTACTCCTAAAATTGCATTCAGTAACTTTCTTTCACTGAGAAAGTAGATTTTCAGCATCTGTGGCTTTGCATTTTCTTCATTTGCTTACTTACACAAACACAGCCTATAGTGTACTTAGAAGCTCCAAACTAGTAATTCATTGCATTGAAGCTCTAACATCAGTCGATCTGCAAAAAAAGCTTTAACACATGAAAATATTTCTTCTGCATTGCAAATGACATTTCATTTCATGAGAAAGAAACATCTTTCATGTACTTGAGCTTTACTCTTAAAATTGCATTCAGTAACTTTCTTTCACTGAGAAAGTAGCTTTTCAGCATCTGTGGCTTTGCATCTTCTTCGTTTGCTTAGTTTCACTAACACAGGCTTTAGGGTTCTTAGAAGCTCCAAAATAGTGATTCTATGCATTTAAGCTCTAAGATAACTTGGTCTGCTCTAACAAATGAAAATCTGTCTTCTGCATTGCAAATAACATTTCCTTTCATGAGAAAGAAACATCTTTCATGTACTTGAGCTTTACTCTTAAAATTGCATTCAGTAACTTTCTTTCACGGAGAAAGTAGCTTTTCAGCATCTGTGATCTTGCATTGGCTTCATTTACTTAGTTGAACCAACATAGCCTTTAGTGTTCTTAGAAGCGCTAAACTGGTAATTCTGTGCATTGAAGCTCTAACATAACTTGGTCCGCAAAAAAGCTCTAACAAATGAAAATCTGTCTTCTGCATTGCAAATAACATTTCATTTCATGAGAAAGAAACATCTTTCATGTACTTGAGCTTTACTCTTAAAATTGCATTTAGTAACTTTCTTTCACTGAGAAAGTAGCTTTTCAGCATCTGTGGCCTTGCAGTCTCTTCATTTGCTTATTTGCACTGAACACAGCCTTTAGTGTACTTAGAAGCTCCAAACTAGTAATTCATTGCATTGAAGCTCTAACATCAGTCGATCTGCAAAAAAAGCTTTAACACATGAAAATATTTCTTCTGCATTGCAAATAACATTTCATTTCATGAGAAAGAAACATCTTTCATGTACTTGAGCTTTACTCTTAAAAGTGCATTCAGTAACTTTCTTTTACTGAGAAAGTAGCTTTTCAGCATCTGTGGCCTTGCATTGTCTTCATTTGCTTAGTTTCACTAACACAGCCTATAGTGTTCTTAGAAGCTCCAAACTAGTAATTCTGTGCATTGAAGCTCTAACATCACTTGGTCTGCAAAAAAGCTCTAACAAATGAAAATCTGTCTTCTGCATTGCAAATATCATGTCCTTTCATGAGAAAGAAACATCTTTCATGTACTTGAGCTTTACTCTTAAAATTGCATTCAGTAACTTTCTTTCACTGAGAAAGTAGCTTTTCAACATCTGTGGCCTTGCATTGTCTTCATTTGCTTAGTTTCAATAGCACAGCCTATAGTGTTCTTAGAAGCTCCAAAATAGTAATTCTGTGCATTGAAGCTCTAACATCACTTGGTCTGCAAAAAAGCTCTAACAAATTAAAATCTGTCTTCTGCATTGCAAATAACATTTCATTTCATGAGAAAGAAACATCTTTCATGTACTTGAGCTTTACTCTTAAAATTGCATTCACTAACTTTCTCTCACTAAGAAATAAGCTTTGCACCATCTGTGGCTTTGAATTGTCTTCATTTGCTTATTTGCACTGAACACAGCCTTTAGTGTACTTAGAAGCTCCAAACTAGTAATTCATTGCATTGAAGCTCTAACATAACTTGGTCTGCAAAAAAGCTCTAATAAATTAAAATCTGTCTTCTGCATTGCACATAACCTTTCATTTCATGAGAAAGAAACATCTTTCATGTACTTGAGCTTTACTCTTAAAATTGCATTTAGTAACTTTCTTTCACTGAGAAAGTAGCTTTTCAGCATCTGTGGCCTTGCATTGTCTTCATTTGCTTAGTTTCACTAACACAGCCTATAGTGTTCTTAGAAGCTCCAAACTAGTAATTCTGTGCGTTGAAGCTCTAACATAACTTGGTCTGCAAAAAAGCTCTAACAAATTAAAATCTGTCTTCTGCATTGCAAATAACATTTCATTTCATGAGAAAGAAACATCTTTCATGTATCTGAGCTTTACTCTTAAAATTGCATTCAGTAACTTTCTTTCATTGAGAAAGTAGCTTTTCAGCATCTGTGATCTTGAATTGGCTTCATTTGCTTAGTTGAACCAACATAGCCTTTAGTGTTCTTAGAAGCGCTAAACTGGTAATTCTGTGCATTGAAGCTCTAACATCACTTGGTCTGCAAAAAAGCTCTAACAAATTAAAATCTGTCTTCTGCATTGCAAATAACATTTCATTTCATGAGAAAGAAACATCTTTCATGTACTTGAGCTTTACTCTTAAAATTGCATTCACTAACTTTCTCTCACTGAGAAATAAGGTTTGCACCATCTGTGGCTTTGCAGTCTCTTCATTTGCTTATTTGCACTGAACACAGCCTTTAGTGTACTTAGAAGCTCCAAACTAGTAATTCATTGCATTGAAGCTCTAACATCAGTTGATCTGCAAAAAAAGCTTTAACACATGAAAATATTTCTTCTGCATTGCAAATGACATTTCATTTCATGAGAAAGAAACATCTTTCATGTACTTGAGCTTTACTCTTAAAATTGCATTCAGTAACTTTCTTTCACTGAGAAAGTAGCTTTTCAGTATCTGTGGCTTTGCATCTTCTTTGTTTGCTTAGTTTCACTAACACAGGCTTTAGGGTTCTTAGAAGCTCCAAAATAGTGATTCTATGCATTTAAGCTCTAAGATAACTTGGTCTGCTCTAACAAATGAAAATCTGTCTTCTGCATTGCAAATAACATTTCTTTTCATGAGAAAGAAACATCTTTCATGTACTTGAGCTTTACTCTTAAAATTGCATTCAGTAACTTTCTTTCACTGAGAAAGTAGCTTTTCAGCATCTGTGATCTTGCATTGGCTTCATTTACTTAGTTGAACCAACATAGCCTTTAGTGTTCTTAGAAGCGCTAAACTGGTAATTCTGTGCATTGAAGCTCTAACATAACTTGGTCCGCAAAAAAGCTCTAACAAATGAAAATCTGTCTTCTGCATTGCAAATAACATTTCATTTCATGAGAAAGAAACATCTTTCATGTACTTGAGCTTTACTCTTAAAATTGCATTCACTAACTTTCTCTCACTCAGAAATAAGCTTTTCAGCATCTGTGGCCTTGCATTGTCTTCATTTGCTTAGTTTCACTAACACAGCCTATAGTGTTCTTAGAAGCTCCAAAATAGTAATTCTGTGCATTGAAGCTCTAACATAACTTGGTCTGCAAAAAAGCTCTAACAAATTAAAATCTGTCTACTGCATTGCACATAACCTTTCATTTCATGAGAAAGAAACATCTTTCATGTACTTGAGCTTTACTCCTAAAATTGCATTTAGTAACTTTCTTTCACTGAGAAAGTAGCTTTTCAGCATCTGTGGCCTTGCATTGTCTTCATTTGCTTAGTTTCACTAACACAGCCTATAGTGTTCTTAGAAGCTCCAAACTAGTAATTCTGTGCATTGAAGCTCTAACATAACTTGGTCTGCAAAAAAGCTCTAACAAATTAAAATCTGTCTTCTGCATTGCAAATAACATTTCATTTCATGAGAAAGAAACATCTTTCATGTACTTGAGCTTTACTCTTAAAATTGCATTCACTAACTTTCTCTCACTGAGAAATAAGCTTTGCACCATCTGTGGCTTTGCAGTCTCTTCATTTGCTTATTTGCACTGAACACAGCCTTTAGTGTACTTAGAAGCTCCAAACTAGTAATTCATTGCATTGAAGCTCTAACATCAGTCGATCTGCAAAAAAAGCTTTAACACATGAAAATATTTCTTCTGCATTGCAAATAACATTTCATTTCATGAGAAAGAAACATCTTTCATGTACTTGAGCTTTACTCTTAAAATTGCATTCAGTAACTTTCTTTCACTGAGAAAGTAGCTTTTCAGCATCTGTGGCTTTGCATCTTCTTCGTTTGCTTAGTTTCACTAACACAGGCTTTAGGGTTCTTAGAAGCTCCAAACTAGTAATTCATTGCATTGAAGCTCTAATATAACTTGGTCTGCAAAAAAGCTCTAACAAATGAAAATCTGTCTTCTGCATTGCAAATAACATTTCATTTCATGAGAAAGAAACATCTTTCATGTACTTGAGCTTTACTCTTAAAATTGCATTCAGTAACTTTCTTTCACTGAGAAAGTAGATTTTCAGCATCTGTGGCTTTGCATTTTCTTCGTTTGCTTAGTTTCACTAACACAGGCTTTAGGGTTATTAGAAGCTACAAAATAGTGATTCTATGCATTTAAGCTCTAACATAACTTGGTCTGCTCTAACAAATGAAAATCTGTCTTCTGCATTGCAAATAACATTTCCTTTCATGAGAAAGAAACATCTTTCATGTACTTGAGCTTTACTCCTAAAATTGCATTCAGTAACTTTCTTTCACTGAGAAAGTAGATTTTCAGCATCTGTGGCTTTGCATTTTCTTCATTTGCTTACTTACACAAACACAGCCTATAGTGTACTTAGAAGCTCCAAACTAGTAATTCATTGCATTGAAGCTCTAACATCAGTCGATCTGCAAAAAAAGCTTTAACACATGAAAATATTTCTTCTGCATTGCAAATGACATTTCATTTCATGAGAAAGAAACATCTTTCATGTACTTGAGCTTTACTCTTAAAATTGCATTCAGTAACTTTCTTTCACTGAGAAAGTAGCTTTTCAGCATCTGTGGCTTTGCATCTTCTTCGTTTGCTTAGTTTCACTAACACAGGCTTTAGGGTTCTTAGAAGCTCCAAAATAGTGATTCTATGCATTTAAGCTCTAAGATAACTTGGTCTGCTCTAACAAATGAAAATCTGTCTTCTGCATTGCAAATAACATTTCCTTTCATGAGAAAGAAACATCTTTCATGTACTTGAGCTTTACTCTTAAAATTGCATTCAGTAACTTTCTTTCACGGAGAAAGTAGCTTTTCAGCATCTGTGATCTTGCATTGGCTTCATTTACTTAGTTGAACCAACATAGCCTTTAGTGTTCTTAGAAGCGCTAAACTGGTAATTCTGTGCATTGAAGCTCTAACATAACTTGGTCCGCAAAAAAGCTCTAACAAATGAAAATCTGTCTTCTGCATTGCAAATAACATTTCATTTCATGAGAAAGAAACATCTTTCATGTACTTGAGCTTTACTCTTAAAATTGCATTTAGTAACTTTCTTTCACTGAGAAAGTAGCTTTTCAGCATCTGTGGCCTTGCATTGTCTTCATTTGCTTAGTTTCACTAACACAGCCTATAGTGTTCTTAGAAGCTCCAAACTAGTAATTCTGTGCATTGAAGCTCTAACATAACTTGGTCTGCAAAAAAGCTCTAACAAATTAAAATCTGTCTTCTGCATTGCAAATAACATTTCATTTCATGAGAAAGAAACATCTTTCATGTACTTGAGCTTTACTCTTAAAATTGCATTCACTAACTTTCTCTCACTGAGAAATAAGCTTTGCACCATCTGTGGCTTTGCAGTCTCTTCATTTGCTTATTTGCACTGAACACAGCCTTTAGTGTACTTAGAAGCTCCAAACTAGTAATTCATTGCATTGAAGCTCTAACATCAGTCGATCTGCAAAAAAAGCTTTAACACATGAAAATATGTCTTCTGCATTGCAAATAACATTTCATTTCATGAGAAAGAAACATCTTTCATGTACTTGAGCTTTACTCTTAAAAGTGCATTCAGTAACTTTCTTTTACTGAGAAAGTAGCTTTTCAGCATCTGTGGCCTTGCATTGTCTTCATTTGCTTAGTTTCACTAACACAGCCTATAGTGTTCTTAGAAGCTCCAAACTAGTAATTCTGTGCATTGAAGCTCTAACATCACTTGGTCTGCAAAAAAGCTCTAACAAATGAAAATCTGTCTTCTGCATTGCAAATATCATGTCCTTTCATGAGAAAGAAACATCTTTCATGTACTTGAGCTTTACTCTTAAAATTGCATTCAGTAACTTTCTTTCACTGAGAAAGTAGCTTTTCAACATCTGTGGCCTTGCATTGTCTTCATTTGCTTAGTTTCAATAGCACAGCCTATAGTGTTCTTAGAAGCTCCAAAATAGTAATTCTGTGCATTGAAGCTCTAACATAACTTGGTCTGCAAAAAAGCTCTAACAAATTAAAATCTGTCTTCTGCATTGCACATAACCTTTCATTTCATGAGAAAGAAACATCTTTCATGTACTTGAGCTTTACTCTTAAAATTGCATTTAGTAACTTTCTTTCACTGAGAAAGTAGCTTTTCAGCATCTGTGGCCTTGCATTGTCTTCATTTGCTTAGTTTCACTAACACAGCCTATAGTGTTCTTAGAAGCTCCAAACTAGTAATTCTGTGCATTGAAGCTCTAACATAACTTGGTCTGCAAAAAAGCTCTAACAAATTAAAATCTGTCTTCTGCATTGCAAATAACATTTCATTTCATGAGAAAGAAACATCTTTCATGTACTTGAGCTTTACTCTTAAAATTGCATTCACTAACTTTCTCTCACTGAGAAATAAGCTTTGCACCATCTGTGGCTTTGCAGTCTCTTCATTTGCTTATTTGCACTGAACACAGCCTTTAGTGTACTTAGAAGCTCCAAACTAGTAATTCATTGCATTGAAGCTCTAACATCAGTCGATCTGCAAAAAAAGCTTTAACACATGAAAATATTTCTTCTGCATTGCAAATAACATTTCATTTCATGAGAAAGAAACATCTTTCATGTACTTGAGCTTTACTCTTAAAATTGCATTCACTAACTTTCTCTCACTGAGAAATAAGCTTGTCAGCATCTGTGGCCTTGCATTGTCTTCATTTGCTTACTTTCACAAACATAGCCTATAGTGTTCTTAGAAGCTCCAAACTAGTAATTCTGTGCGTTGAAGGTCTAACATAACTTGGTCTGCAAAAAAGCTCTAACAAATTAAAATCTGTCTTCTGCATTGCAAATAACATTTCATTTCATGAGAAAGAAACATCTTTCATGTATCTGAGCTTTACTCTTAAAATTGCATTCAGTAACTTTCTTTCACTGAGAAAGTAGCTTTTCAGCATCTGTGATCTTGAATTGGCTTCATTTGCTTAGTTGAACCAACATAGCCTTTAGTGTTCTTAGAAGCGCTAAACTGGTAATTCTGTGCATTGAAGCTCTAACATCACTTGGTCTGCAAAAAAGCTCTAACAAATTAAAATCTGTCTTCTGCATTGCAAATAACATTTCATTTCATGAGAAAGAAACATCTTTCATGTACTTGAGCTTTACTCTTAAAATTGCATTCACTAACTTTCTCTCACTAAGAAATAAGCTTTGCACCATCTGTGGCTGTGAATTGTCTTCATTTGCTTATTTGCACTGAACACAGCCTTTAGTGTACTTAGAAGCTCCAAACTAGTAATTCATTGCATTGAAGCTCTATTATAACTTGGTCTGCAAAAAAGCTCTAATAAATTAAAATCTGTCTTCTGCATTGCACATAACCTTTCATTTCATGAGAAAGAAACATCTTTCATGTACTTGAGCTTTACTCTTAAAATTGCATTTAGTAACTTTCTTTCACTGAGAAAGTAGCTTTTCAGCATCTGTGGCCTTGCATTGTCTTCATTTGCTTAGTTTCACTAACACAGCCTATAGTGTTCTTAGAAGCTCCAAACTAGTAATTCTGTGCGTTGAAGCTCTAACATAACTTGGTCTGCAAAAAAGCTCTAACAAATGAAAATCTGTCTTCTGCATTGCAAATAACATTTCATTTCATGAGAAAGAAACATCTTTCATGTATCTGAGCTTTACTCTTAAAATTGCATTCAGTAACTTTCTTTCACTGAGAAAGTAGCTTTTCAGCATCTGTGATCTTGAATTGGCTTCATTTGCTTAGTTGAACCAACATAGCCTTTAGTGTTCTTAGAAGCGCTAAACTGGTAATTCTGTGCATTGAAGCTCTAACATCACTTGGTCTGCAAAAAAGCTCTAACAAATTAAAATCTGTCTTCTGCATTGCAAATAACATTTCATTTCATGAGAAAGAAACATCTTTCATGTACTTGAGCTTTACTCTTAAAATTGCATTCACTAACTTTCTCTCACTGAGAAATAAGGTTTGCACCATCTGTGGCTTTGCAGTCTCTTCATTTGCTTATTTGCACTGAACACAGCCTTTAGTGTACTTAGAAGCTCCAAACTAGTAATTCATTGCATTGAAGCTCTAACATCAGTTGATCTGCAAAAAAAGCTTTAACACATGAAAATATTTCTTCTGCATTGCAAATGACATTTCATTTCATGAGAAAGAAACATCTTTCATGTACTTGAGCTTTACTCTTAAAATTGCATTCAGTAACTTTCTTTCACTGAGAAAGTAGCTTTTCAGTATCTGTGGCTTTGCATCTTCTTTGTTTGCTTAGTTTCACTAACACAGGCTTTAGGGTTCTTAGAAGCTCCAAAATAGTGATTCTATGCATTTAAGCTCTAAGATAACTTGGTCTGCTCTAACAAATGAAAATCTGTCTTCTGCATTGCAAATAACATTTCCTTTCATGAGAAAGAAACATCTTTCATGTACTTGAGCTTTACTCTTAAAATTGCATTCAGTAACTTTCTTTCACTGAGAAAGTAGCTTTTCAGCATCTGTGATCTTGCATTGGCTTCATTTACTTAGTTGAACCAACATAGCCTTTAGTGTTCTTAGAAGCGCTAAACTGGTAATTCTGTGCATTGAAGCTCTAACATAACTTGGTCCGCAAAAAAGCTCTAACAAATGAAAATCTGTCTTCTGCATTGCAAATAACATTTCATTTCATGAGAAAGAAACATCTTTCATGTACTTGAGCTTTACTCTTAAAATTGCATTCACTAACTTTCTCTCACTCAGAAATAAGCTTTTCAGCATCTGTGGCCTTGCATTGTCTTCATTTGCTTAGTTTCACTAACACAGCCTATAGTGTTCTTAGAAGCTCCAAAATAGTAATTCTGTGCATTGAAGCTCTAACATAACTTGGTCTGCAAAAAAGCTCTAACAAATTAAAATCTGTCTACTGCATTGCACATAACCTTTCATTTCATGAGAAAGAAACATCTTTCATGTACTTGAGCTTTACTCTTAAAATTGCATTTAGTAACTTTCTTTCACTGAGAAAGTAGCTTTTCAGCATCTGTGGCCTTGCATTGTCTTCATTTGCTTAGTTTCACTAACACAGCCTATAGTGTTCTTAGAAGCTCCAAACTAGTAATTCTGTGCATTGAAGCTCTAACATAACTTGGTCTGCAAAAAAGCTCTAACAAATTAAAATCTGTCTTCTGCATTGCAAATAACATTTCATTTCATGAGAAAGAAACATCTTTCATGTACTTGAGCTTTACTCTTAAAATTGCATTCACTAACTTTCTCTCACTGAGAAATAAGCTTTGCACCATCTGTGGCTTTGCAGTCTCTTCATTTGCTTATTTGCACTGAACACAGCCTTTAGTGTACTTAGAAGCTCCAAACTAGTAATTCATTGCATTGAAGCTCTAACATCAGTCGATCTGCAAAAAAAGCTTTAACACATGAAAATATTTCTTCTGCATTGCAAATAACATTTCATTTCATGAGAAAGAAACATCTTTCATGTACTTGAGCTTTACTCTTAAAATTGCATTCAGTAACTTTCTTTCACTGAGAAAGTAGCTTTTCAGCATCTGTGGCTTTGCATCTTCTTCGTTTGCTTAGTTTCACTAACACAGGCTTTAGGGTTCTTAGAAGCTCCAAACTAGTAATTCATTGCATTGAAGCTCTAATATAACTTGGTCTGCAAAAAAGCTCTAACAAATGAAAATCTGTCTTCTGCATTGCAAATAACATTTCATTTCATGAGAAAGAAACATCTTTCATGTACTTGAGCTTTACTCTTAAAATTGTATTCAGTAACTTTCTTTCACTGAGAAAGTAGATTTTCAGCATCTGTGGCTTTGCATTTTCTTCGTTTGCTTAGTTTCACTAACACAGGCTTTAGGGTTATTAGAAGCTACAAAATAGTGATTCTATGCATTTAAGCTCTAACATAACTTGGTCTGCTCTAACAAATGAAAATCTGTCTTCTGCATTGCAAATAACATTTCCTTTCATGAGAAAGAAACATCTTTCATGTACTTGAGCTTTACTCCTAAAATTGCATTCACTAACTGTCTCTCACTGAGAAATAAGCTTTGCACCATCTGTGGCTTTGCAGTCTCTTCATTTGCTTATTTGCACTGAACACAGCCTTTAGTGTACTTAGAAGCTCCAAACTAGTAATTCATTGCATTGAAGCTCTAACATCAGTCGATCTGCAAAAAAAGCTTTAACACATGAAAATATTTCTTCTGCATTGCAAATAACATTTCATTTCATGAGAAAGAAACATCTTTCATGTACTTGAGCTTTACTCTTAAAATTGCATTCACTAACTTTCTCTCACTGAGAAATAAGCTTGTCAGCATCTGTGGCCTTGCATTGTCTTCATTTGCTTACTTTCACAAACATAGCCTATAGTGTTCTTAGAAGCTCCAAACTAGTAATTCTGTGCGTTGAAGCTCTAACATAACTTGGTCTGCAAAAAAGCTCTAACAAATTAAAATCTGTCTTCTGCATTGCAAATAACATTTCATTTCATGAGAAAGAAACATCTTTCATGTATCTGAGCTTTACTCTTAAAATTGCATTCAGTAACTTTCTTTCACTGAGAAAGTAGCTTTTCAGCATCTGTGATCTTGCATTGGCTTCATTTGCTTAGTTGAACCAACATAGCCTTTAGTGTTCTTAGAAGCGCTAAACTGGTAATTCTGTGCATTGAAGCTCTAACATCACTTGGTCTGCAAAAAAGCTCTAACAAATTAAAATCTGTCTTCTGCATTGCAAATAACATTTCATTTCATGAGAAAGAAACATCTTTCATGTACTTGAGCTTTACTCTTAAAATTGCATTCACTAACTTTCTCTCACTAAGAAATAAGCTTTGCACCATCTGTGGCTTTGAATTGTCTTCATTTGCTTATTTGCACTGAACACAGCCTTTAGTGTACTTAGAAGCTCCAAACTAGTAATTCATTGCATTGAAACTCTAACATCAGTTGATCTGCAAAAAAAGCTTTAACACATGAAAATATTTCTTCTGCATTGCAAATAACATTTCATTTCAGGAGAAAGAAACATCTTTCTTGTACTTGAGCTTTACTCTTAAAATTGCATTCAGTAACTTTCTTTCACTGAGAAAGTAGCTTTTCAGCATCTGTGGCTTTGCATCTTCTTCATTTGCTTAGTTTCACTAACACAGCCTATAGTGTTCTTAGAACCTCCAAACTAGTAATTCTGTGCATCGAAGCTCTAACATAACTTGGTCTGCAAAAAAGCTCTAACAAATTAAAATCTGTCTTCTGCATTGCACATAACCTTTCATTTCATGATAAAGAAACATCTTTCATGTACTTGAGCTTTATTCTTAAAATTGCATTTAGTAACTTTCTTTCACTGAGAAAGTAGCTTTTCAGCATCTGTGGCCTTGCATTGTCTTCATTTGCTTAGTTTCACTAACACAGCCTATAGTGTTCTTAGAAGCTCCAAAATAGTAATTCTGTGCATTGAAGCTCTAACATAACTTGGTCTGCAAAAAAGCTCTAACAAATTAAAATCTGTCTTCTGCATTGCAGATAACATTTCATTTCATGAGAAAGTAACATCTTTCATGTACTTGAGCTTTACTCTTAAAATTGCATTCACCAACTTTCTCTCACTGAGAAATATGCTTTGCACTATCTGTGGCTTTGCAGACTCTTTATTTGCTTAGTTGCACTGAACACAGCCTTTAGTGTACTTAGAAGCTCCAAACTAGTAATTCATTGCATTGAAGCTCTAATATAACTTGGTCTGCAAAAAAGCTCTAACAAATGAAAATCTGTCTTCTGCATTGCAAATAACATTTCATTTCATGAGAAAGAAACATCTTTCATGTACTTGAGCTTTACTCTTAAAATTGCATTCAGTAACTTTCTTTCACTGAGAAAGTAGCTTTTCAGCATCTGTGATCTTGCATTGGCTTCATTTGCTTAGTTGAACCAACATAGCCTTTAGTGTTCTTAGAAGCGCTAAACTGGTAATTCTGTGCATTGAAGCTCTAACATCACTTGGTCTGCAAAAAAGCTCTAACAAATTAAAATGTGTCTTCTGCATTGCAAATAACATTTCATTTCATGAGAAAGAAACATCTTTCATGTTCTTGAGCTTTACTCTTAAAATTACATTCACTAACTTTCTCTCACTGAGAAATAAGCTTTGCACCATCTGTGGCTTTGCAGTCTCTTCATTTGCTTATTTGCACTGAACACAGCCTTTAGTGTACTTAGAAGCTCCAAACTAGTAATTCATTGCATTGAAGCTCTAACAGCAGTTGATCTGCAAAAAAAGCTTTAACACATGAAAATATTTCTTCTGCATTGCAAATAACATTTCATTTCATGAAAAAGAAACATCTTTCATGTACTTGAGCTTTATACTTAAAATTGCATTCAGTAACTTTCTTTCACTGAGAAAGTAGATTTTCAGCATCTGTGGCTTTGCATTTTCTTCGTTTGCTTAGTTTCACTAACACAGGCTTTAGGGTTATTAGAAGCTACAAAATAGTGATTCTATGCATTTAAGCTCTAACATAACTTGGTCTGCTCTAACAAATGAAAATCTGTCTTCTGCATTGCAAATAACATTTCCTTTCATGAGAAAGAAACATCTTTCATGTACTTGAGCTTTACTCCTAAAATTGTATTCAGTAACTTTCTTTCATTGAGAAAGTAGCTTTTCAGCATCTGTGGCCTTGCATTGTCTTCATTTGCTTACTTACACAAACACAGCCTATAGTGTACTTAGAAGCTCCAAACTAGTAATTCATTGCATTGAAGCTCTAACATCATTTGATCTGCAAAAAAAGCTTTAACACATGAAATTATTTCTTCTGCATTGCAAATAACTTTTCATTTCATGAGAAAGAAACATCTTGCATATACTTGAGCTTTACTCTTAAAAGTGCATTCAGTAACTTTCTTTTACTGAGAAAGTAGCTTTTCAGCATCTGTGGCCTTGCATTGTCTTCATTTGCTTAGTTTCACTAACACAGCCTATAGTGTTCTTAGAAGCTCCAAACTAGTAATTCTGTGCATTGAAGCTCTAACATCACTTGGTCTGCAAAAAAGCTCTAACAAATGAAAATCTGTCTTCTGCATTGCAAATATCATGTCCTTTCATGAGAAAAGAAACATCTTTCATGTACTTGAGCTTTACTCTTAAAATTGCATTCAGTAACTTTCTTTCACTGAGAAAGTAGCTTTTCAACATCTGTGGCATTGCATTGTCTTCATTTGCTTAGTTTCAATAGCACAGCCTATAGTGTTCTTAGAAGATCCAAACTAGTAATTCTGTGCATTTAAGCTCTAATATAACATGGTCTGCAAATAAGCTCTCACAAATGAAAATCTGTCTTCTGCATTGCAAATAACATTTCATTTCATGAGAAAGAAACATCTTTCATGTTCTTGAGGTTTACTCTTGAAATTGCATTCACTAACTTTCTTTCACTGAAAAAGTAGCTTTTCAGCATCTGTGGCTTTGCAGTCTCTTCATTTGCTTATTTGCACTGAACACAGCCTTTAGTGTACTTAGAAGCTCCAAACTAGTAATTCATTGCATTGAAGCTCTAACATCAGTTGATCTGCAAAAAAAGCTTTAACACATGAAAATATTACTTCTGCATTGCAAATAACATTTCATTTCATGAGAAAGAAACATCTTTCATGTACTTGAGCTTTACTCTTAAAATTGCATTCAGTAACTTTCTTTCACTGAGAAAGTAGCTTTTCAACATCTGTGGCCCTGCATTGTCTTCATTTGCTTAGTTTCAATAACACAGCCTATAATGTTCTTAGAAGATCCAAACTAGTAATTCTGTGCATTGAAGCTCTTACATAACTTGGTCTGCAAAAAAGCTCTAACAAATGAAAATCTGTCTTCTGCATTGCAAATAACATTTCTTTTCATGAGAAAGAAACATCTTTCATGTACTTGAGCTTTACTCTTAAAATTGCATTCACTAACTTTCTCTCACTGAGAAATAAGCTTTGCACCATCTGTGGCTTTGCAGTCTCTTCATTTGCTTATTTGCACTGAACACAGCCTTTAGTGTACTTAGAAGCTCCAAACTAGAAATTCATTGCATTGAAGCTCTAACATCAGTTGATCTGCAAAAAAAGCTTTAACACATGGAAATATTTCTTCTGCATTGCAAATGACATTTCATTTCATGAGAAAGAAACATCTTTCATGTACTTGAGCTCTACTCTTAAAATTGCATTCAGTAACTTTCTTTCACTGAGAAAGTAGCTTTTCAGCATCTGTGGCCTTGCATTGTCTTCATTTGCTTAGTTTCACTAACACAGGCTTTAGGGTTCTTAGAAGCTCCAAAATAGTGATTCTATGCATTTAAGCTCTAAGATAACTTGGTCTGCTCTAACAAATGAAAATCTGTCTTCTGCATTGCAAATAACAATTCCTTTCATGAGAAAGAAATATCTTTCATATACTTGAGCTTTACTCTTAAAATTGCATTCAGTAACTTTCTTTCACTGAGAAAGTAGCTTTTCAGCATCTGTGGCCTTTCATTGTCTTCATTTGCTTAGTTTCACTAACACAGTCTATAGTGTTCTTAGAAGCTCCAAACTAGTAATTCTGTGCATTGAAGCTCTAACATAACTTGGTCTGCAAAAAAGCTCTAACAAATTAAAATCTGTCTTCTGCATTGCAAATAACATTTCATTTCATGAGAAAGAAACATCTTTCATGTACTTGAGCTTTACTCTTAAAATTGCATTCACTGACTTTCTCTCACTAAGAAATAAGCTTTGCACCATCTGTGCTTTGCAGTCTCTTCATTTGCTTATTTGCACTGAACACAGCCTTTAGTGTACTTAGAAGCTCCAAACTAGTAATTCATTGCATTGAAGCTCTAACATCAGTCGATCTGCAAAAAAAGCTTTAACACATGAAAATATTTCTTCTGCATTGCAAATAACATTTCATTTCATGAGAAAGAAACATCTTTCATGTACTTGAGCTTTACTCTTAAAATTGCATTCAGTAACTTTCTTTCACTGAGAAAGTAGCTTTTCAGCATCTGTGGCTTTGCATCTTCTTCGTTTGCTTAGTTTCACTAACACAGGCTTTAGGGTTCTTAGAAGCTCCAAACTAGTAATTCATTGCATTGAAGCTCTAATATAACTTGGTCTGCAAAAAAGCTCTAACAAATGAAAATCTGTCTTCTGCATTGCAAATAACATTTCATTTCATGAGAAAGAAACATCTTTCATGTACTTGAGCTTTACTCTTAAAATTGCATTCAGTAACTTTCTTTCACTGAGAAAGTAGATTTTCAGCATCTGTGGCTTTGCATTTTCTTCGTTTGCTTAGTTTCACTAACACAGGCTTTAGGGTTATTAGAAGCTACAAAATAGTGATTCTATGCATTTAAGCTCTAACATAACTTGGTCTGCTCTAACAAATGAAAATCTGTCTTCTGCATTGCAAATAACATTTCCTTTCATGAGAAAGAAACATCTTTCATGTACTTGAGCTTTACTCCTAAAATTGCATTCAGTAACTTTCTTTCATTGAGAAAGTAGCTTTTCAGCATCTGTGGCCTTGCATTGTCTTCATTGCTTACTTACACAAACACAGCCTATAGTGTACTTAGAAGCTCCAAACTAGTAATTCATTGCATTGAAGCTCTAACATCATTTGATCTGCAAAAAAAGCTTTAACACATGAAAATATTTCTTCTGCATTGCAAATAACTTTTCATTTCATGAGAAAGAAACATCTTGCATATACTTGAGCTTTACTCTTAAAAGTGCATTCAGTAACTTTCTTTTACTGAGAAAGTAGCTTTTCAGCATCTGTGGCCTTGCATTGTCTTCATTTGCTTAGTTTCACTAACACAGCCTATAGTGTTCTTAGAAGCTCCAAACTAGTAATTCTGTGCATTGAAGCTCTAACATCACTTGGTCTGCAAAAAAGCTCTAACAAATGAAAATCTGTCTTCTGCATTGCAAATATCATGTCCTTTCATGAGAAAGAAACATCTTTCATGTACTTGAGCTTTACTCTTAAAATTGCATTCAGTAACTTTCTTTCACTGAGAAAGTAGCTTTTCAACATCTGTGGCCTTGCATTGTCTTCATTTGCTTAGTTTCAATAGCACAGCCTATAGTGTTCTTAGAAGCTCCAAAATAGTAATTCTGTGCATTGAAGCTCTAACATAACTTGGTCTGCAAAAAAGCTCTAACAAATTAAAATCTGTCTTCTGCATTGCACATAACCTTTCATTTCATGAGAAAGAAACATCTTTCATGTACTTGAGCTTTACTCTTAAAATTGCATTTAGTAACTTTCTTTCACTGAGAAAGTAGCTTTTCAGCATCTGTGGCCTTGCATTGTCTTCATTTGCTTAGTTTCACTAACACAGCCTATAGTGTTCTTAGAAGCTCCAAACTAGTAATTCTGTGCATTGAAGCTCTAACATAACTTGGTCTGCAAAAAAAGCTCTAACAAATTAAAATCTGTCTTCTGCATTGCAAATAACATTTCATTTCATGAGAAAGAAACATCTTTCATTTACTTGAGCTTTACTCTTAAAATTGCATTCACTAACTTTCTCTCACTGAGAAATAAGCTTTGCACCATCTGTGGCTTTGCAGTCTCTTCATTTGCTTATTTGCACTGAACACAGCCTTTAGTGTACTTAGAAGCTCCAAACTAGTAATTCATTGCATTGAAGCTCTAACATCAGTCGATCTGCAAAAAAAGCTTTAACACATGAAAATATTTCTTCTGCATTGCAAATAACATTTCATTTCATGAGAAAGAAACATCTTTCATGTACTTGAGCTTTACTCTTAAAATTGCATTCAGTAACTTTCTTTCACTGAGAAAGTAGCTTTTCAGCATCTGTGGCCTTGCATTGTCTTCATTTGCTTAGT
Organism: Spinibarbus caldwelli; assembly: GCA_039654775.1. Classification (NCBI taxonomy): domain Eukaryota; kingdom Metazoa; phylum Chordata; class Actinopteri; order Cypriniformes; family Cyprinidae; genus Spinibarbus; species Spinibarbus caldwelli. The sequence continues at coordinate 60,212 of JBCAMP010000151.1, forward strand.
TTCACTAACACAGGCTTTAGGGTTCTTAGAAGCTCCAAAATAGTGATTCTATGCATTTAAGCTCTAAGATAACTTGGTCTGCTCTAACAAATGAAAATCTGTCTTCTGCATTGCAAATAACAATTCCTTTCATGAGAAAGAAATATCTTTCATATACTTGAGCTTTACTCTTAAAATTGCATTCAGTAACTTTCTTTCACTGAGAAAGTAGCTTTTCAGCATCTGTGGCCTTTCATTGTCTTCATTTGCTTAGTTTCACTAACACAGTCTATAGTGTTCTTAGAAGCTCCAAACTAGTAATTCTGTGCATTGAAGCTCTAACATAACTTGGTCTGCAAAAAAGCTCTAACAAATTAAAATCTGTCTTCTGCATTGCAAATAACATTTCATTTCATGAGAAAGAAACATCTTTCATGTACTTGAGCTTTACTCTTAAAATTGCATTCACTGACTTTCTCTCACTAAGAAATAAGCTTTGCACCATCTGTGGCTTTGCAGTCTCTTCATTTGCTTATTTGCACTGAACACAGCCTTTAGTGTACTTAGAAGCTCCAAACTAGTAATTCATTGCATTGAAGCTCTAACATCAGTCGATCTGCAAAAAAAGCTTTAACACATGAAAATATTTCTTCTGCATTGCAAATAACATTTCATTTCATGAGAAAGAAACATCTTTCATGTACTTGAGCTTTACTCTTAAAATTGCATTCAGTAACTTTCTTTCACTGAGAAATAAGCTTTTCAGCATCTGTGGCCTTGTATTGTCTTCATTTGCTTAGTTTCACTAACACAGCCTATAGTGTTCTTAGAAGCTCCAAATAGTAATTCTGTGCATTGAAGCTCTAACATAACTTGGTCTGCAAAAAAGCTCTAACAAATTAAAATCTGTCTTCTGCATTGCACATAACCTTTCATTTCATGAGAAAGAAACATCTTTCCTGTACTTGAGCTTTACTCTTAAAATTGCATTTAGTAACTTTCTTTCACTGAGAAAGTAGCTTTTCAGCATCTGTGGCCTTGCATTGTCTTCATTTGCTTAGTGTCACTAACACAGCCTATAGTGTTCTTAGAAGCTTCAAACTAGTAATTCTGTGCATTGAAGCTCTAACATAACTTGGTCTGCAAAAAAGCTCTAAACAAATTAAAATATTTCTTCTGCATTGCAAATAACTTTTCATTTCATGAGAAAGAAAACATCTTGCATATACTTGAGCTTTACTCTTAAAAGTGCATTCAGTAACTTTCTTTTACTGAGAAAGTAGCTTTTCAGCATCTGTGGCCTTGCATTGTCTTCATTTGCTTAGTTTCACTAACACAGCCTATAGTGTTCTTAGAAGCTCCAAACTAGTAATTCTGTGCATTGAAGCTCTAACATCACTTGGTCTGCAAAAAAGCTCTAACAAATGAAAATCTGTCTTCTGCATTGCAAATATCATGTCCTTTCATGAGAAAGAAACATCTTTCATGTACTTGAGCTTTACTCTTAAAATTGCATTCACTAACTTTCTTTCACTGAGAAAGTAGCTTTTCAACATCTGTGGCCCTGCATTGTCTTCATTTGCTTAGTTTCAATAACACAGCCTATAATGTTCTTAGAAGATCCAAACTAGTAATTCTGTGCATTGAAGCTCTTACATAACTTGGTCTGCAAAAAAGCTATAACAAATGAAAATCTGTCTTCTGCATTGCAAATAACATTTCATTTCATGAGAAAGAAACATCTTTCATGTACTTGAGCTTTACTCTTAAAATTGCATTCAGTAACTTTCTTTCACTGAGAAAGTAGCTTTTCAGCATCTGTGGCCTTACATTGTCTTCATTTTGCTTAGTTTCACAAACACAGCCTATAGTGTACTTAGAAGCTCCAAACTAGTAATTCATTGCATTGAAGCTCTAACATCACTTGATCTGCAAAAAAAGCTTTAACACATGAAAATATTTCTTCTGCATTGCAAATAACTTTTCATTTCATGAGAAAGAAACATCTTTCATATACATGAGCTTTACTCTTAAAATTGCATTCACTAACTTTCTCTCACTGAGAAATAAGCTTTGCACCATCTGTGGCTTTGCAGTCTCTTCATTTGCTTATTTGCACTGAACACAGCCTTTAGTGTACTTAGAAGCTCCAAACTAGTAATTCATTGCATTGAAGCTCTAACATCAGTTGATCTGCAAAAAAAGCTTTAACACATGGAAATATTTCTTCTGCATTGCAAATGACATTTCATTTCATGAGAAAGAAACATCTTTCATGTACTTGAGCTTTACTCTTAAAATTGCATTCAGTAACTTTCTTTCACTGAGAAAGTAGCTTTTCAGCATCTGTGGCCTTGCATTGTCTTCATTTGCTTAGTTTCAATAACACAGCCTATAGTGTTCTTAGAAGATCCAAACTAGTAATTCTGTGCATTGAAGCTCAAACATAACTTGGTCTGCAAAAAAGCTCTAACAAATGAAAATCTGTCTTCTGCATTGCAAATAACATTTCATTTCATGAGAAAGAAACATCTTTCATGTACTTGAGCTTTACTCTTAAAATTGCATTCACTAACTTTCTCTCACTGAGAAATAAGCTTTTCAGCATCTGTGGCCTTGTATTGTCTTCATTTGCTTAGTTTCACTAACACAGCCTATAGTGTTCTTAGAAGCTCCAAAATAGTAATTCTGTGCATTGAAGCTCTAACATAACTTGGTCTGCAAAAAAGCTCTAACAAATTAAAATCTGTCTTCTGCATTGCACATAACCTTTCATTTCATGAGAAAGAAACATCTTTCCTGTACTTGAGCTTTACTCTTAAAATTGCATTTAGTAACTTTCTTTCACTGAGAAAGTAGCTTTTCAGCATCTGTGGCCTTGCATTGTCTTCATTTGCTTAGTTTCACTAACACAGCCTATAGTGTTCTTAGAAGCTTCAAACTAGTAATTCTGTGCATTGAAGCTCTAACATAACTTGGTCTGCAAAAAAGCTCTAACAAATTAAAATCTGTCTTCTGCATTGCAAATAACATTTCATTTCATGAGAAAGAAACATCTTTCATGTACTTGAGGTTTACTATTGAAATTGCATTCACTAACTTTCTCTCACTGAGAAATAAGCTTTGCACCATCTGTGGCTTTGCAGTCTCTTCATTTGCTTATTTGCACTGAACACAGCCTTTAGTGTACTTAGAAGCTCCAAACTAGTAATTCATTGCATTGAAGCTCTAACATCAGTTGATCTGCAAAAAAAGCTTTAACACATGAAAATATTTCTTCTGCATTGCAAATAACATTTCATTTCATGAGACAGAAACATCTTTCATGTACTTGAGCTTTACTCTTAAAATTGCATTCAGTAACATTCTTTCCCTGAGAAAGTAGCTTTTCAGCATCTGTGGCCTTGCATTGTCTTCATTTGCTTAGTTTCACTAATACAGCCTATAGTGTTCTTAGAAGCTCCAAACTAGTAATTCTGTGCGTTGAAGCTCTAACATAACTTGGTCTGCAAAAAAGCTCTAACAAATGAAAATCTGTCTTCTGCATTGCAAATAACATTTCATTTCATGAGAAAGAAACATCTTTCATGTATCTGAGCTTTACTCTTAAAATTGCATTCAGTAACTTTCTTTCACTGAGAAAGTAGCTTTTCAGCATCTGTGATCTTGCATTGGCTTCATTTGCTTAGTTGAACCAACATAGCCTTTAGTGTTCTTAGAAGCGCTAAACTGGTAATTCTGTGCATTGAAGCTCTAACATCACTTGGTCTGCAAAAAAGCTCTAACAAATTAAAATCTGTCTTCTGCATTGCAAATAACATTTCATTTCATGAGAAAAAAACATCTTTCATGTACTTGAGCTTTACTCTTAAAATTGCATTCACTAACTTTCTCTCACTAAGAAATAAGCTTTGCACCATCTGTGGCTTTGAATTGTCTTCATTTGCTTATTTGCACTGAACACAGCCTTTAGTGTACTTAGAAGCTCCAAACTAGTAATTCATTGCATTGAAGCTCTAACATCAGTTGATCTGCAAAAAAGCTTTAACACATGAAAATATTTCTTCTGCATTGCAAATAACATTTCATTTCAGGAGAAAGAAACATCTTTCATGTACTTGAGCTTTACTCTTAAAATTGCATTCAGTAACTTTCTTTCACTGAGAAAGTAGCTTTTCAGCATCTGTGGCTTTGCATCTTCTTCATTTGCTTAGTTTCACTAACACAGCCTATAGTGTTCTTAGAACCTCCAAACTAGTAATTCTGTGCATTGAAGCTCTAACATAACTTGGTCTGCAAAAAAGCTCTAACAAATTAAAATCTGTCTTCTGCATTGCACATAACCTTTCATTTCATGATAAAGAAACATCTTTCATGTACTTGAGCTTTATTCTTAAAATTGCATTTAGTAACTTTCTTTCACTGAGAAAGTAGCTTTTCAGCATCTGTGGCCTTGCATTGTCTTCATTTGCTTAGTTTCACTAACACAGCCTATAGTGTTCTTAGAAGCTCCAAAATAGTAATTCTGTGCATTGAAGCTCTAACATAACTTGGTCTGCAAAAAAGCTCTAACAAATTAAAATCTGTCTTCTGCATTGCAGATAACATTTCATTCATGAGAAAGTAACATCTTTCATGTACTTGAGCTTTACTCTTAAAATTGCATTCACCAACTTTCTCTCACTGAGAAATAAGCTTTGCACCATCTGTGGCATTGCATTGTCTTCATTTGCTTATTTGCACTGAACACAGCCTTTAGTGTACTTAGAAGCTCCAAACTAGTAATTCATTGCATTGAAGTTCTAACATCAGTTGATCTGCAAAAAAAAGCTTTGACACATGAAAATATTTCTTCTGCATTGCAAATAACATTTCATTTCATGAGAAAGAAACATCTTTCATGTTCTTGAGGTTTACTCTTGAAATTGCATTCACTAACTTTCTCTCACTGAGAAATATGCTTTGCACTATCTGTGGCTTTGCAGACTCTTCATTTGCTTAGTTGCACTGAACACAGCCTTTAGTGTACTTAGAAGCTCCAAACTAGTAATTCATTGCATTGAAGCTCTAATATAACTTGGTCTGCAAAAAAGCTCTAACAAATGAAAATCTGTCTTCTGCATTGCAAATAACATTTCATTTCATGAGAAAGAAACATCTTTCATGTACTTGAGCTTTACTCCTTAAAATTGCATTCAGTAACTTTCTTTAACTGAGAAAGTAGCTTTTCAGCATCTGTGATCTTGCATTGGATTCATTTGCTTAGTTGAACCAACATAGCCTTTAGTGTTCTTAGAAGCGCTAAACTGGTAATTCTGTGCATTGAAGCTCTAACATCACTTGGTCTGCAAAAAAGCTCTAACAAATTAAAATGTGTCTTCTGCATTGCAAATAACATTTCATTTCATGAGAAAGAAACATCTTTCATGTTCTTGAGCTTTACTCTTAAAATTGCATTCAGTAACTTTCTTTCACTGAGAAAGTAGATTTTCAGCATCTGTGGCTTTGCATCTTCTTCGTTTGCTTAGTTTCACTAACACAGGCTTTAGGGTTATTAGAAGCTACAAAATAGTGATTCTATGCATTTAAGCTCTAACATAACTTGGTCTGCTCTAACAAATGAAAATCTGTCTTCTGCATTGCAAATAACATTTCCTTTCATGAGAAAGAAACATCTTTCATGTACTTGAGCTTTACTCCTAAAATTGCATTCAGTAACTTTCTTTCATTGAGAAAGTAGCTTTTCAGCATCTGTGGCCTTGCATTGTCTTCATTTGCTTACTTTCACAAACACAGCCTATAGTGTACTTAGAAGCTCCAAACTAGTAATTCATTGCATTGAAGCTCTAACATCACTTGATCTGCAAAAAAAGCTTTAACACATGAAAATATTTCTTCTGCATTGCAAATAACTTTTCATTTCATGAGAAAGAAACATCTTGCATATACTTGAGCTTTACTCTTAAAAGTGCATTCACTAACTTTCTTTCACTGAAAAAGTAGCTTTTCAGCATCTGTGGCTTTGCAGTCTCTTCATTTGCTTATTTGCACTGAACACAGCCTTTAGTGTACTTAGAAGCTCCAAACTAGTAATTCATTGCATTGAAGCTCTAACATCAGTTGATCTGCAAAAAAAGCTTTAACACATGAAAATATTTCTTCTGCATTGCAAATAACATTTCATTTCCTGAGAAAGAAACATCTTTCATGTACTTGAGCTTTACTCTTAAAACTGCATTCAGTAACTTTCTTTCACTGAGAAAGTAGCTTTTCAACATCTGTGGCCCTGCATTGTCTTCATTTGCTTAGTTTCAATAACACAGCCTATAATGTTCTTAGAAGATCCAAACTAGTAATTCTGTGCATTGAAGCTCTTACATAACTTGGTCTGCAAAAAAGCTCTAACAAATGAAAATCTGTCTTCTGCATTGCAAATAACATTTCATTTCATGAGAAAGAAACATCTTTCATGTACTTGAGCTTTACTCTTAAAATTGCATTCAGTAACTTTCTTTCACTGAGAAAGTAGCTTTCAGCATCTGTGGCCTTGCATTGTCTTTATTTGCTTAGTTTCACAAACACAGCCTATAGTGTACTTAGAAGCTCCAAACTAGTAATTCATTGCATTGAAGCTCTAACATCACTTGATCTGCAAAAAAAGCTTTAAAACATGAAAATATTTCTCTGCATTGCAAATAACTTTTCATTTCATGAGAAAGAAACATCTTTCATGTACTTGAGCTTTACTCTTAAAATTGCATTCACTAACTTTCTCTCACTGAGAAATAAGCTTTGCACCATCTGTGGCTTTGCAGTCTCTTCATTTGCTTATTTGCACTGAACACAGCCTTTAGTGTACTTAGAAGCTCCAAACTAGTAATTCATTGCATTGAAGCTCTAACATCAGTTGATCTGCAAAAAAAGCTTTAACACATGAAAATATTTCTTCTGCATTGCAAATAACATTTCATTTCATGAGAAAGAAACATCTTTCATGTTCTTGAGGTTTACTCTTGAAATTGCATTCACTAACTTTCTCTCACTGAGAAATATGCTTTGCACTATCTGTGGCTTTGCAGACTCTTCATTTGCTTAGTTTCACTAACACAGGCTTTAGGGTTATTAGAAGCTCCAAAATAGTGATTCTATGCATTTAAGCTCTAACATAACTTGGTCTGCTCTAACAAATGAAAATATTTCTTCTGCATTGCAAATAACTTTTCCTTTCATGAGAAAGAAACATCTTTCATGTACTTGAGCTTTATTCTTAAAATTGCATTTAGTAACTTTCTTTCACTGAGAAAATAGCTTTTCAGCATCTGTGGCCTTGCATTGTCTTCATTTGCTTAGTTTCACTAACACAGCCTATAGTGTTCTTAGAAGCTCCAACTAGTAATTCTGTGCATTGAAGCTCTAACATAACTTGGTCTGCAAAAAAGCTCTAACAAATTAAAATCTGTCTTCTGCATTGCAAATAACTTTTCATTTCATGAGAAAGAAACATCTTTCATGTACTTGAGCTTTACTCTTAAAATTGCATTCACTAACTTTCTCTCACTGAGAAATAAGCTTTTGCACCATCTGTGGCTTTGCAGTCTTTCATTTGCTTATTTGCACTGAACACAGCCTTTAGTGTACTTAGAAGCTCCAAACTAGTAATTCATTGCATTGAAGCTCTAACATCAGTTGATCTGCAAAAAAAGCTTTAACACATGAAAATATTTCTTCTGCATTGCAAATAACATTTCATTTCATGAGAAAGAAACATCTTTCATGTACTTGAGCTTTACTCTTAAAATTGCATTCAGTAACTTTCTTTCACTGAGAAAGTAGCTTTTCAGGATCTGTGGCTTTGCATCTTCTTCGTTTGCTTAGTTTCACTAACACAGGCTTTAGGGTTCTTAGAAGCTCCAAAATACTGATTCTATGCATTTAAGCTCTAAGATAACTTGGTCTGCTCTAACAAATGAAAATCTGTCTTCTGCATTGCAAATAACAATTCCTTTCATGAGAAAGAAATATCTTTCATATACTTGAGCTTTACTCTTAAAATTGCATTCAGTAACTTTCTTTCACTGAGAAAGTAGCTTTTCAGCATCTGTGGCCTTGCATTGTCTTCATTTGCTTAGTTTCACTAACACAGTCTATAGTGTTCTTAGAAGCTCCAAACTAGTAATTCTGTGCATTGAAGCTCTAACATAACTTGGTCTGCAAAAAAGCTCTAACAAATTAAAATCTGTCTTCTGCATTGCAAATAACATTTCATTTCATGAGAAAGAAACATCTTTCATGTACTTGAGCTTTACTCTAAAAATTGCATTCAGTAAATTTCTTTCACTGAGAAAGTAGCTTTTCAGCATCTGTGGCCTTGCATTGTCTTCATTTGCTTAGTTTCACTAACACAGGCTTTAGGGTTATTAGAAGCTCCAAACTAGTAATTCTATGCATTGAAGCTCTAACATAACTTGGTCTGCAAAAAAGCTCTAACAAATTAAAATCTGTCTTCTGCATTGCAAATAACATTTCATTTCATGAGAAAGAAACATCTTTCATGTACTTGAGCTTTACTCTTGAAATTGCATTCACTAACTTTCTCTCACTGAGAAATAAGCTTTGCACTATCTGTGGCTTTGCAGTCTCTTCATTTGCTTAGTTGCACTGAACACAGCCTTTAGTGTACTTAGAAGCTCCAAACTAGTAATTCTGTGCATTGAAGCTCTAATATAACTTGGTCTGCAAAAAAGCTCTAACAAATGAAAATCTGTCTTCTGCATTGCAAATAACATTTCATTTCATGAGAAAGAAACATCTTTCATGTACTTGAGCTTTACTCTTAAAATTGCATTCACTAACTTTCTCTCACTGAGAAATAAGCTTTGCACCATCTGTGGCTTTGCAGTCTCTTCATTTGCTTATTTGCACTGAACACAGCCTTTAGTGTACTTAGAAGCTCCAAACTAGTAATTCATTGCATTGAAGCTCTAACATCAGTTGATCTGCAAAAAAAGCTTTAACACATGAAAATATTTTTTCTGCATTGCAAATGACATTTCATTTCATGAGAAAGAAACATCTTTCATGTACTTGAGCTTACTCTTAAAATTGCATTCAGTAACTTTCTTTCACTGAGAAAGTAGCTTTTCAGCATCTGTGGCTTTGCATCTTCTTCGTTTGCTTAGTTTCACTAACACAGGCTTTAGGGTTATTAGAAGCTCCAAAATAGTGATTCTATGCATTTAAGCTCTAACATAACTTGGTCTGCTCTAACAAATGAAAATATTTCTTCTGCATTGCAAATAACTTTTCCTTTCATGAGAAAGAAACATCTTTCATGTACTTGAGCTTTACTCTTAAAATTGCATTCAGTAACTTTCTTTCACTGAGAAAGTAGCTTTTCAGCATCTGTGTCTTGCATTGTGTTCATTTGCTTAGTTTCACTAACACAGCCTATAGTGTTCTTAGAAGCGCTAAACTGGTAATTCTGTGCATTGAAGCTCTAACATAACTTGGTCCGCAAAAAGCTCTAACAAATGAAAATCTGTCTTCTGCATTGCACATAACCTTTCATTTCATGAGAAAGAAACATCTTTCATGTACTTGAGCTTTACTCTTAAAATTGCATTCACCAACTTTCTCTCACTGAGAAATAAGCTTTGCACCATCTGTGGCTTTGCATTGTCTTCATTTGCTTATTTGCACTGAACACAGCCTTTAGTGTACTTAGAAGCTCCAAACTAGTAATTCATTGCATTGAAGCTCTAACATCAGTTGATCTGCAAAAAAAGCTTTACACATGAAAATATTTCTTCTGCATTGGAAATAACATTTCATTTCATGAGAAAGAAACATCTTTCATGTACTTGAGCTTTACTCTTAAAATTGCATTCAGTAAATTTCTTTCACTGAGAAAGTAGCTTTTCAGCATCTGTGGCCTTGCATTGTCTTGATTTGCTTAGTTTCACTAACACAGGCTTTAGGGTTATTAGAAGCTCCAAACTAGTAATTCTATGCATTGAAGCTCTAACATAACTTGGTCTGCAAAAAAGCTCTAACAAATTAAAATCTGTCTTCTGCATTGCAAATAACATTTCATTTCATGAGAAAGAAACATCTTTCATGTACTTGAGCTTTACTCTTAAAATTGCATTCACTAACTTTCTTTCACTAAGAAAGTCGCTTTTTAGCATCTGTGATCTTTCATTGGCTTCATTTGCTTAGTTGAACCAACATAGCCTTTATTGTTCTTAGAAGCGCTAAACTGGTAATTCTGTGCATTGAAGCTCTAACATAACTTGGTCCGCAAAAAAGCTCTAACAAATGAAAATCTGTCTTCTGCATTGCACATAACCTTTCATTTCATGAGAAAGAAACATCTTTCATGTACTTGAGCTTTACTCTTAAAATTGCATTTAGTAACTTTCTTTCACTGAAAAAGTAGCTTTTCAGCATCTGTGGCCTTGCATTGTCTTCATTTGCTTAGTTTCACTAACACAGCCTATAGTGTTCTTAGAAGCTCCAAACTAGTAATTCTGTGCATTGAAGCTCTAACATAACTTGGTCTGCAAAAAAGCTCTAACAAATTAAAATCTGTCTTCTGCATTGCAAATAACATTTCATTTCATGAGAAAGAAACATCTTTCATGTACTTGAGCTTTACTCTTAAAATTGCATTCACTAACTTTCTCTCACTGAGAAATAAGCTTTGTACCATCTGTGGCTTTGCAGTCTCTTCATTTGCTTATTTGCACTGAACACAGCCTTTAGTGTACTTAGAAGCTCCAAACTAGTAAATTCATTGCATTGAAGCTCTAACATCAGTTGATCTGCAAAAAAAGCTTTAACACATGAAAATATTTCTTCTGCATTGAAAATAACATTTCATTTCATGAGAAAGAAACATCTTTCATGTACTTGAGCTTTACTCTTAAAATTGCATTCAGTAACTTTCTTTCACTGAGAAAGTAGCTTTTCAGCATCTGTGGCTTTGCATCTTCTTCGTTTGCTTAGTTTCACTAACACAGGCTTTAGGGGTTATTAGAAGCTACAAAATAGTGATTCTATGCATTTAAGCTCTAACATAACTTGGTCTGCTCTAACAAATGAAAATCTGTCTTCTGCATTGCAAATAACATTTCATTTCATGAGAAAGAAACATCTTTCATGTACTTGAGGTTTACTCTTAAAATTGCATTCACCAACTTTCTCTCACTGAGAAATAAGCTTTGCACAATCTGTGGCTTTGCAGTCTCTTCATTTGCTTAGTTGCACTGAACACAGCCTTTAGTGTACTTAGAAGCTCCAAACTAGTAATTCATTGCATTGAAGCTCTAACATCAGTTGGTCTGCAAAAAAAGCTTTAACACATGAAAATATTTCTTCTGCATTGCAAATAACATTTCCTTTCATGAAAAAAGAAACATCTTTCATGTACTTGAGCTTTACTCTTAAAATTGCATTCACTAACTTTCTCTCACTGAGAAATAAGCTTTTCAGCATCTGTGGCCTTGCATTGTCTTCATTTGCTTACTTTCACAAACATAGCCTATAGTGTACTAAGAAGCTCCAAACTAGTAATTCATTGCATTGAAGCTCTAACATCACTTGATCTGCAAAAAAACTTTAACACATGAAAATATTTCTTCTGCATTGCAAATAACTTTTCATTTCATGAGACAGAAACATCTTTCATGTAATTGAGCTTTACTCTTAAAATTGCATTCACTAACTTTCTCTCACTGAGAAATAAGCTTTTCAGCATCTGTGGCCTTGCATTGTCTTCATTTGCTTAGTTTCACTAACACAGCTATAGTGTTCTTAGAAGCTCCAAATAGTAATTCTGTGCATTGAAGCTCTAACATAACTTGGTCTGCAAAATAGCTCTAACAAATTAAAATCTGTCTTCTGCATTGCAAATAACGTTTCATTTCATGAGAAAGAAACATCTTTCATGTACTTGAGCTTTACTCTTAAAATTGCATTCAGTAACTTTCTTTCACTGAGAAAGTAGCTTTTCAGCATCTGTGGCTTTGCATTTTCTTCGTTTGCTTAGTTTCACTAACACAGGCTTTAGAGTTATTAGAAGCTACAAAATAGTGATTCTATGCATTTAAGCTCTAACATAACTTGGTCTGCTCTAACAAATGAAAATATTTCTTCTGCATTACAAATAACATTTCATTTCATGAGAAAGAAACATCTTTCATGTACTTGAGCTTTACTCTTAAAATTGCATTCACTAACTTTCTCTCACTGAGAAATAAGCTTTTCAGCATCTGTGGCCTTGCATTGTCTTCATTTGCTTACTTTCACAAACATAGCCTATAGTGTACTTAGAAGCTCCAAACTAGTAATTCATTGCATTGAAGCTCTAACATCACTTGATCTGCAAAAAAGCTTTAACACATGAAAATATTTCTTCTGCATTGCAAATAACTTTTCATTTCATGAGAAAGAAACATCTTTCATGTACTTGAGCTTTACTCTTAAAATTGCATTCAGTAACTTTCTTTCACTGAGAAAGTAGCTTTTCAGCTTCTGTGGCTTTGCATCTTCTTCGTTTGCTTAGTTTCACTAACACAGGCTTTAGGGTTATTAGAAGCTACAAAATAGTGATTCTATGCATTTAAGCTCTAACATAACTTGGTCTGCTCTAACAAATGAAAATATTTCTTCTGCATTGCAAATAACATTTCCTTTCATGAGAAAGAAACATCTTTCATGTACTTGAGCTTTACTCTTAAAATTGCATTCAGTCACTTTCTTTCACTAAGAAAGTAGCTTTTCAGCATCTGTGGCCTTGCATTGTGTTCATTTGCTTAGTTTCACTAACACAGCCTATAGTGTTCTTAGAAGCTCCAAACTAGTAATTCTGTGCATTGAAGCTCTAACATAACTTGGTCTGCAAAAAAGCTCTAACAAATTAAAATCTGTCTTCTGCATTGCAAATAACATTTCATTTCATGAGAAAGAAACATCTTTCATGTACTTGAGCTTTACTCTTAAAATTGCATTCACTAACTTTCTCTCACTGAGAAATAAGCTTTGCACCATCTGTGGCTTTGCAGTCTCTTCATTTGCTTATTTGCACTGAACACAGCCTTTAGTGTACTTAGAAGCTCCAAACTAGTAATTCATTGCATTGAAGCTCTAACATCAGTTGATCTGCAAAAAAAGCTTTAACACATGAAAATAATTCTTCTGCATTGAAAATAACATTTCATTTCATGAGAAATTTCACTAACACAGCCTTTAGTGTACTTAGAAGCTCCAAAATAGTGATTCTATGCATTTAAGCTCTAACATAACTTGATCTGCAAAAAATCTCTAACACATGAAAATCTGTCTTCTTCATTGCAAATAACATTTCCTTCCATGAGAAAGAAAAATCTTTCATGTACTTGAGCTTTACTCTTAAAATTGCATTCAGTAACTTTCTTTCTCTGAGAAAGTAGCTTTTCAGCATCTGTGGCCTTGCATTGTCTTCATTTGCTTAGTTTCACTAACACAGCCTATAGTGTTCTTAGAATTTCCAAACTAGTAATTCTGTGCATTGAAGCTCTAACATAACTTGGTCTGCAAAAAAGCTCTAACAAATTAAAATCTGTCTTCTGCATTGCACATAACCTTTCATTTCATGAGAAAGAAACATCTTTCATGTACTTGAGCTTTACTCTTAAAATTGCATTCAATAACTTTGTCTCACTGAGAAATAAGCTTTGCACCATCTGTGGCTTTGCAGTCTCTTCATTTGCTTAGTTGCACTGAACACAGCCTTTAGTGTACTTAGAAGCTCCAAACTAGTAGTTCATTGCATTGAAGCTCTAACATTACTTGATCTGCAAAAAAAGCTTGAACACATGAAAATATTTCTTCTGCATTGCAAATAACATTTCATTTCATGAGAAAGAAACATCTTTCATGTACTTGAGCTTTACTCTTAAAATTGCATTCAGTAACTTTCTTTCACTGAGAAAGTATTTTTTCTGCATCTGTGGCTTTGGATCTTCTTCGTTTGCTTAGTTTCACTAACACAGGCTTTAGGGTTCTTAGAAGCTCCAAAATAGTGATTCTATGCATTTAAGCTCTAATATAACTTGGTCTGCTCTAACAAATGAAAATCTGTCTTCTGCATTGCAAATAACATTTCTTTTCATGAGAAAGAAACATCTTTCATGTACTTGAGCTTTACTCTTAAAATTGCATTCAGTAACTTTCTTTCACTGAGAAAGTAGCTTTTCAACATCTGTGGCCTGGCATTGTCTTCATTTGCTTAGTTTCAATAACACAGCCTATAGTGTTCTTAGAAGATCCAAACTAGTAATTCTGTGCATTGAAGCTCTAACATAACTTGGTCTGCAAAAAAGCTCTAACAAATGAAAATCTGTCTGCTGCATTGCAAATAACATTTCATTTCATGAGAAAGAAACATCTTTCATGTTCTTGAGGTTTACTCTTGAAATTGCATTCACTAACTTTCTCTCACTGAGAAATATGCTTTGCACTATCTGTGGCTTTGCAGACTCTTCATTTGCTTAGTTGCACTGAACACAGCCTTTAGTGTACTTAGAAGCTCCAAACTAGTAATTCATTGCATTGAAGCTCTAATATAACTTGTTCTGCAAAAAAGCTCTAACAAATGAAAATCTGTCTTCTGCATTCCAAATAACCTTTCATTTCATGAGAAAGAAACATCTTTCATGTACTTGAGCTTTACTCTTAAAATTGCATTCAGTAACTTTCTTTCACTGAGAAAGTAGCTTTCAGCATCTGTGGCTTTGCATCTTCTTCGTTTGCTTAGTTTCACTAACACAGGCTTTAGGGTTATTAGAAGCTCCAAAATAGTGATTCTATGCATTTAAGCTCTAACATAACTTGGTCTGCTCTAACAAATGAAAATATTTCTTCTGCATTGCAAATAACTTTTCCTTTCATGAGAAAGAAACATCTTTCATGTACTTGAGCTTTACTCTTAAAATTGCATTCAGTAACTTTCTTTCACTGAGAAAGTAGCTTTTCAGCATCTGTGTCTTGCATTGTGTTCATTTGCTTAGTTTCACTAACACAGCCTATAGTGTTCTTAGAAGCGCTAAACTGGTAATTCTGTGCATTGAAGCTCTAACATAACTTGGTCCGCAAAAAGCTCTAACAAATGAAAATCTGTCTTCTGCATTGCACATAACCTTTCATTTCATGAGAAAGAAACTTCTTTCATGTACTTGAGCTTTACTCTTAAAATTGCATTCACCAACTTTCTCTCACTGAGAAATAAGCTTTGCACCATCTGTGGCTTTGCATTGTCTTCATTTGCTTATTTGCACTGAACACAGCCTTTAGTGTACTTAGAAGCTCCAAACTAGTAATTCATTGCATTGAAGCTCTAACATCAGTTGATCTGCAAAAAAAGCTTTAACACATGAAAATATTTCTTCTGCATTGGAAATAACATTTCATTTCATGAGAAAGAAACATCTTTCATGTACTTGAGCTTTACTCTTAAAATTGCATTCAGTAAATTTCTTTCACTGAGAAAGTAGCTTTTCAGCATCTGTGGCCTTGCATTGTCTTGATTTGCTTAGTTTCACTAACACAGGCTTTAGGGTTATTAGAAGCTCCAAACTAGTAATTCTATGCATTGAAGCTCTAACATAACTTGGTCTGCAAAAAAGCTCTAACAAATTAAAATCTGTCTTCTGCATTGCAAATAACATTTCATTTCATGAGAAAGAAACATCTTTCATGTACTTGAGCTTTACTCTTAAAATTGCATTCACTAACTTTCTTTCACTAAGAAAGTCGCTTTTTAGCATCTGTGATCTTTCATTGGCTTCATTTGCTTAGTTGAACCAACATAGCCTTTATTGTTCTTAGAAGCGCTAAACTGGTAATTCTGTGCATTGAAGCTCTAACATAACTTGGTCCGCAAAAAAGCTCTAACAAATGAAAATCTGTCTTCTGCATTGCACATAACCTTTCATTTCATGAGAAAGAAACATCTTTCATGTACTTGAGCTTTACTCTTAAAATTGCATTTAGTAACTTTCTTTCACTGAAAAAGTAGCTTTTCAGCATCTGTGGCCTTGCATTGTCTTCATTTGCTTAGTTTCACTAACACAGCCTATAGTGTTCTTAGAAGCTCCAAACTAGTAATTCTGTGCATTGAAGCTCTAACATAACTTGGTCTGCAAAAAAAGCTCTAACAAATTAAAATCTGTCTTCTGCATTGCAAATAACATTTCATTTCATGAGAAAGAAACATCTTTCATGTACTTGAGCTTTACTCTTAAATTGCATTCACTAACTTTCTCTCACTGAGAAATAAGCTTTGTACCATCTGTGGCTTTGCAGTCTCTTCATTTGCTTATTTGCACTGAACACAGCCTTTAGTGTACTTAGAAGCTCCAAACTAGTAATTCATTGCATTGAAGCTCTAACATCAGTTGATCTGCAAAAAAAGCTTTAACACATGAAAATATTTCTTCTGCATTGAAAATAACATTTCATTTCATGAGAAAGAAACATCTTTCATGTACTTGAGCTTTACTCTTAAAATTGCATTCAGTAACTTTCTTTCACTGAGAAAGTAGCTTTTCAGCATCTGTGGCTTTGCATCTTCTTCGTTTGCTTAGTTTCACTAACACAGGCTTTAGGGTTATTAGAAGCTACAAAATAGTGATTCTATGCATTTAAGCTCTAACATAACTTGGTCTGCTCTAACAAATGAAAATCTGTCTTCTGCATTGCAAATAACATTTCATTTCATGAGAAAGAAACATCTTTCATGTACTTGAGCTTTACTCTTAAAATTGCATTCACTAACTTTCTCTCACTGAGAAATAAGCTTTGCACAATCTGTGGCTTTGCAGTCTCTTCATTTGCTTAGTTGCACTGAACACAGCTTTAGTGTACTTAGAAGCTCCAAACTAGTAATTCATTGCATTGAAGCTCTAACATCAGTTGGTCTGCAAAAAAAGCTTTAACACATGAAAATATTTCTTCTGCATTGCAAATAACATTTCCTTTCATGAAAAAAGAAACATCTTTCATGTACTTGAGCTTTACTCTTAAAATTGCATTCACTAACTTTCTCTCACTGAGAAATAAGCTTTTCAGCATCTGTGGCCTTGCATTGTCTTCATTTGCTTACTTTCACAAACATAGCCTATAGTGTACTTAGAAGCTCCAAACTAGTAATTCATTGCATTGAAGCTCTAACATCACTTGATCTGCAAAAAAACTTTAACACATGAAATATTTCTTCTGCATTGCAAATAACTTTTCATTTCATGAGACAGAAACATCTTTCATGTAATTGAGCTTTACTCTTAAAATTGCATTCACTAACTTTCTCTCACTGAGAAATAAGCTTTTCAGCATCTGTGGCCTTGCATTGTCTTCATTTGCTTAGTTTCACTAACACAGCCTATAGTGTTCTTAGAAGCTCCAAATAGTAATTCTGTGCATTGAAGCTCTAACATAACTTGGTCTGCAAAATAGCTCTAACAAATTAAAATCTGTCTTCTGCATTGCAAATAACGTTTCATTTCATGAGAAAGAAACATCTTTCATGTACTTGAGCTTTACTCTTAAAATTGCATTCAGTAACTTTCTTTCACTGAGAAAGTAGCTTTTCAGCATCTGTGGCTTTGCATTTTCTTCGTTTGCTTAGTTTCACTAACACAGGCTTTAGAGTTATTAGAAGCTACAAAATAGTGATTCTATGCATTTAAGCTCTAACATAACTTGGTCTGCTCTAACAATTAAAATCTGTCTTCTGCATTGCACATAACCTTTCATTTCATGAGAAAGAAACATCTTTCATGTACTTGAGCTTTACTCTTAAAATTGCATTCAATAACTTTGTCTCACTGAGAAATAAGCTTTGCACCATCTGTGGCTTTGCAGTCTCTTCATTTGCTTAGTTGCACTGAACACAGCCTTTAGTGTACTTAGAAGCTCCAAACTAGTAGTTCATTGCATTGAAGCTCTAACATTACTTGATCTGCAAAAAAAGCTTGAACACATGAAAATATTTCTTCTGCATTGCAAATAACTTTTCATTTCATGAGAAAGAAACATCTTTCATGTACTTGAGCTTTACTCTTAAAATTGCATTCAGTAACTTTCTTTCACTGAGAAAGTAGCTTTTCAGCTTCTGTGGCTTTGCATCTTCTTCGTTTGCTTAGTTTCACTAACACAGGCTTTAGGGTTATTAGAAGCTACAAAATAGTGATTCTATGCATTTAAGCTCTAACATAACTTGGTCTGCTCTAACAAATGAAAATATTTCTTCTGCATTGCAAATAACATTTCCTTTCATGAGAAAGAAACATCTTTCATGTACTTGAGCTTTACTCTTAAAATTGCATTCAGTCACTTTCTTTCACTGAGAAAGTAGCTTTTCAGCATCTGTGGCCTTGCATTGTGTTCATTTGCTTAGTTTCACTAACACAGCCTATAGTGTTCTTAGAAGCTCCAAACTAGTAATTCTGTGCATTGAAGCTCTAACATAACTTGGTCTGCAAAAAAGCTCTAACAAATTAAAATCTGTCTTCTGCATTGCAAATAACATTTCATTTCATGAGAAAGAAACATCTTTCATGTACTTGAGGTTTACTCTTAAAATTGCATTCACTAACTTTCTCTCACTGAGAAATAAGCTTTGCACCATCTGTGGCTTTGCAGTCTCTTCATTTGCTTATTTGCACTGAACACAGCCTTTAGTGTACTTAGAAGCTCCAAACTAGTAATTCATTGCATTGAAGCTCTAACATCAGTTGATCTGCAAAAAAAGCTTTAACACATGAAAATAATTCTTCTGCATTGAAAATAACATTTCATTTCATGAGAAATTTCACTAACACAGCCTTTAGTGTACTTAGAAGCTCCAAAATAGTGATTCTATGCATTTAAGCTCTAACATAACTTGATCTGCAAAAAAATCTCTAACACATGAAAATCTGTCTTCTTCATTGCAAATAACATTTCCTTCCATGAGAAAGAAAAATCTTTCATGTACTTGAGCTTTACTCTTAAAATTGCATTCAGTAACTTTCTTTCTCTGAGAAAGTAGCTTTTCAGCATCTGTGGCCTTGCATTGTCTTCATTTGCTTAGTTTCACTAACACAGCCTATAGTGTTCTTAGAATTTCCAAACTAGTAATTCTGTGCATTGAAGCTCTAACATAACTTGGTCTGCAAAAAAGCTCTAACAAATTAAAATCTGTCTTCTGCATTGCACATAACCTTTCATTTCATGAGAAAGAAACATCTTTCATGTACTTGAGCTTTACTCTTAAAATTGCATTCAATAACTTTGTCTCACTGAGAAATAAGCTTTGCACCATCTGTGGCTTTGCAGTCTCTTCATTTGCTTAGTTGCACTGAACACAGCCTTTAGTGTACTTAGAAGCTCCAAACTAGTAGTTCATTGCATTTAAGCTCTAACATAACTTGGTCTGCTCTAACAAATGAAAATCTGTCTTCTGCATTGCAAATAACATTTCATTTCATGAGAAAGAAACATCTTTCATGTACTTGAGCTTTACTCTTAAAATTGCATTCACTAACTTTCTCTCACTGAGAAATAAGCTTTGCACAATCTGTGGCTTTGCAGTCTCTTCATTTGCTTAGTTGCACTGAACACAGCCTTTAGTGTACTTAGAAGCTCCAAACTAGTAATTCATTGCATTGAAGCTCTAACATCAGTTGGTCTGCAAAAAAAGCTTTAACACATGAAAATATTTCTTCTGCATTGCAAATAACATTTCCTTTCATGAAAAAAGAAACATCTTTCATGTACTTGAGCTTTACTCTTAAAATTGCATTCACTAACTTTCTCTCACTGAGAAATAAGCTTTTCAGCATCTGTGGCCTTGCATTGTCTTCATTTGCTTACTTTCACAAACATAGCCTATAGTGTACTTAGAAGCTCCAAACTAGTAATTCATTGCATTGAAGCTCTAACATCACTTGATCTGCAAAAAAACTTTAACACATGAAAATATTTCTTCTGCATTGCAAATAACTTTTCATTTCATGAGACAGAAACATCTTTCATGTAATTGAGCTTTACTCTTAAAATTGCATTCACTAACTTTCTCTCACTGAGAAATAAGCTTTTCAGCATCTGTGGCCTTGCATTGTCTTCATTTGCTTAGTTTCACTAACACAGCCTATAGTGTTCTTAGAAGCTCCAAATAGTAATTCTGTGCATTGAAGCTCTAACATAACTTGGTCTGCAAAATAGCTCTAACAAATTAAAATCTGTCTTCTGCATTGCAAATAACGTTTCATTTCATGAGAAAGAAACATCTTTCATGTACTTGAGCTTTACTCTTAAAATTGCATTCAGTAACTTTCTTTCACTGAGAAAGTAGCTTTTCAGCATCTGTGGCTTTGCATTTTCTTCGTTTGCTTAGTTTCACTAACACAGGCTTTAGAGTTATTAGAAGCTACAAAATAGTGATTCTATGCATTTAAGCTCTAACATAACTTGGTCTGCTCTAACAAATGAAAATATTTCTTCTGCATTACAAATAACATTTCATTTCATGAGAAAGAAACATCTTTCATGTACTTGAGCTTTACTCTTAAAATTGCATTCACTAACTTTCTCTCACTGAGAAATAAGCTTTTCAGCATCTGTGGCCTTGCATTGTCTTCATTTGCTTACTTTCACAAACATAGCCTATAGTGTACTTAGAAGCTCCAAACTAGTAATTCATTGCATTGAAGCTCTAACATCACTTGATCTGCAAAAAAAGCTTTAACACATGAAAATATTTCTTCTGCATTGCAAATAACTTTTCATTTCATGAGAAAGAAACATCTTTCATGTACTTGAGCTTTACTCTTAAAATTGCATTCAGTAACTTTCTTTCACTGAGAAAGTAGCTTTTCAGCTTCTGTGGCTTTGCATCTTCTTCGTTTGCTTAGTTTCACTAACACAGGCTTTAGGGTTATTAGAAGCTACAAAATAGTGATTCTATGCATTTAAGCTCTAACATAACTTGGTCTGCTCTAACAAATGAAAATATTTCTTCTGCATTGCAAATAACATTTCCTTTCATGAGAAAGAAACATCTTTCATGTACTTGAGCTTTACTCTTAAAATTGCATTCAGTCACTTTCTTTCACTGAGAAAGTAGCTTTTCAGCATCTGTGGCCTTGCATTGTGTTCATTTGCTTAGTTTCACTAACACAGCCTATAGTGTTCTTAGAAGCTCCAAACTAGTAATTCTGTGCATTGAAGCTCTAACATAACTTGGTCTGCAAAAAAGCTCTAACAAATTAAAATCTGTCTTCTGCATTGCAAATAACATTTCATTTCATGAGAAAGAAACATCTTTCATGTACTTGAGGTTTACTCTTAAAATTGCATTCACTAACTTTCTCTCACTGAGAAATAAGCTTTGCACCATCTGTGGCTTTGCAGTCTCTTCATTTGCTTATTTGCACTGAACACAGCCTTTAGTGTACTTAGAAGCTCCAAACTAGTAATTCATTGCATTGAAGCTCTAACATCAGTTGATCTGCAAAAAAAGCTTTAACACATGAAAATAATTCTTCTGCATTGAAAATAACATTTCATTTCATGAGAAATTTCACTAACACAGCCTTTAGTGTACTTAGAAGCTCCAAAATAGTGATTCTATGCATTTAAGCTCTAACATAACTTGATCTGCAAAAAAATCTCTAACACATGAAAATCTGTCTTCTTCATTGCAAATAACATTTCCTTCCATGAGAAAGAAAAATCTTTCATGTACTTGAGCTTTACTCTTAAAATTGCATTCAGTAACTTTCTTTCTCTGAGAAAGTAGCTTTTCAGCATCTGTGGCCTTGCATTGTCTTCATTTGCTTAGTTTCACTAACACAGCCTATAGTGTTCTTAGAATTTCCAAACTAGTAATTCTGTGCATTGAAGCTCTAACATAACTTGGTCTGCAAAAAAGCTCTAACAAATTAAAATCTGTCTTCTGCATTGCACATAACCTTTCATTTCATGAGAAAGAAACATCTTTCATGTACTTGAGCTTTACTCTTAAAATTGCATTCAATAACTTTGTCTCACTGAGAAATAAGCTTTGCACCATCTGTGGCTTTGCAGTCTCTTCATTTGCTTAGTTGCACTGAACACAGCCTTTAGTGTACTTAGAAGCTCCAAACTAGTAGTTCATTGCATTGAAGCTCTAACATTACTTGATCTGCAAAAAAAGCTTGAACACATGAAAATATTTCTTCTGCATTGCAAATAACATTTCATTTCATGAGAAAGAAACATCTTTCATGTACTTGAGCTTTACTCTTAAAATTGCATTCAGTAACTTTCTTTCACTGAGAAAGTATTTTTTCTGCATCTGTGGCTTTGCATCTTCTTCGTTTGCTTAGTTTCACTAACACAGGCTTTAGGGTTCTTAGAAGCTCCAAAATAGTGATTCTATGCATTTAAGCTCTAATATAACTTGGTCTGCTCTAACAAATGAAAATCTGTCTTCTGCATTGCAAATAACATTTCTTTTCATGAGAAAGAAACATCTTTCATGTACTTGAGCTTTACTCTTAAAATTGCATTCAGTAACTTTCTTTCACTGAGAAAGTAGCTTTTCAACATCTGTGGCCTGGCATTGTCTTCATTTGCTTAGTTTCAATAACACAGCCTATAGTGTTCTTAGAAGATCCAAACTAGTAATTCTGTGCATTGAAGCTCTAACATAACTTGGTCTGCAAAAAAGCTCTAACAAATGAAAATCTGTCTGCTGCATTGCAAATAACATTTCATTTCATGAGAAAGAAACATCTTTCATGTTCTTGAGGTTTACTCTTGAAATTGCATTCACTAACTTTCTCTCACTGAGAAATATGCTTTGCACTATCTGTGGCTTTGCAGACTCTTCATTTGCTTAGTTGCACTGAACACAGCCTTTAGTGTACTTAGAAGCTCCAAACTAGTAATTCATTGCATTGAAGCTCTAATATAACTTGTTCTGCAAAAAAGCTCTAACAAATGAAAATCTGTCTTCTGCATTCCAAATAACCTTTCATTTCATGAGAAAGAAACATCTTTCATGTACTTGAGCTTTACTCTTAAAATTGCATTCAGTAACTTTCTTTCACTGAGAAAGTAGCTTTTCAGCATCTGTGGCTTTGCATCTTCTTCGTTTGCTTAGTTTCACTAACACAGGCTTTAGGGTTATTAGAAGCTCCAAAATTGTGATTCTATGCATTTAAGCTCTAACATAACTTGGTCTGCTCTAACAAATGAAAATCTGTCTTCTGCATTGCAAATAACAATTCCTTTCATGAGAAAGAAATATCTTTCATATACTTGAGCTTTACTCTTAAAATTGCATTCACTAACTTTCTCTCACTGAGAAATAAGCTTTGCACAATCTGTGGCTTTGCAGTCTCTTCATTTGCTTAGTTGCACTGAACACAGCCTTTAGTGTACTTAGAAGCTCCAAACTAGTAATTCATTGCATTGAAGCTCTAACATCAGTTGGTCTGCAAAAAAAGCTTTAACACATGAAAATATTTCTTCTGCATTGCAAATAACATTTCCTTTCATGAAAAAAGAAACATCTTTCATGTACTTGAGCTTTACTCTTAAAATTGCATTCACTAACTTTCTCTCACTGAGAAATAAGCTTTTCAGCATCTGTGGCCTTGCATTGTCTTCATTTGCTTACTTTCACAAACATAGCCTATAGTGTACTTAGAAGCTCCAAACTAGTAATTCATTGCATTGAAGCTCTAACATCACTTGATCTGCAAAAAAACTTTAACACATGAAAATATTTCTTCTGCATTGCAAATAACTTTTCATTTCATGAGACAGAAACATCTTTCATGTAATTGAGCTTTACTCTTAAAATTGCATTCACTAACTTTCTCTCACTGAGAAATAAGCTTTTCAGCATCTGTGGCCTTGCATTGTCTTCATTTGCTTAGTTTCACTAACACAGCCTATAGTGTTCTTAGAAGCTCCAAATAGTAATTCTGTGCATTGAAGCTCTAACATAACTTGGTCTGCAAAATAGCTCTAACAAATTAAAATCTGTCTTCTGCATTGCAAATAACGTTTCATTTCATGAGAAAGAAACATCTTTCATGTACTTGAGCTTTACTCTTAAAATTGCATTCAGTAACTTTCTTTCACTGAGAAAGTAGCTTTTCAGCATCTGTGGCTTTGCATTTTCTTCGTTTGCTTAGTTTCACTAACACAGGCTTTAGAGTTATTAGAAGCTACAAAATAGTGATTCTATGCATTTAAGCTCTAACATAACTTGGTCTGCTCTAACAAATGAAAATATTTCTTCTGCATTACAAATAACATTTCATTTCATGAGAAAGAAACATCTTTCATGTACTTGAGCTTTACTCTTAAAATTGCATTCACTAACTTTCTCTCACTGAGAAATAAGCTTTTCAGCATCTGTGGCCTTGCATTGTCTTCATTTGCTTACTTTCACAAACATAGCCTATAGTGTACTTAGAAGCTCCAAACTAGTAATTCATTGCATTGAAGCTCTAACATCACTTGATCTGCAAAAAAAGCTTTAACACATGAAAATATTTCTTCTGCATTGCAAATAACTTTTCATTTCATGAGAAAGAAACATCTTTCATGTACTTGAGCTTTACTCTTAAAATTGCATTCAGTAACTTTCTTTCACTGAGAAAGTAGCTTTTCAGCTTCTGTGGCTTTGCATCTTCTTCGTTTGCTTAGTTTCACTAACACAGGCTTTAGGGTTATTAGAAGCTACAAAATAGTGATTCTATGCATTTAAGCTCTAACATAACTTGGTCTGCTCTAACAAATGAAAATATTTCTTCTGCATTGCAAATAACATTTCCTTTCATGAGAAAGAAACATCTTTCATGTACTTGAGCTTTACTCTTAAAATTGCATTCAGTCACTTTCTTTCACTGAGAAAGTAGCTTTTCAGCATCTGTGGCCTTGCATTGTGTTCATTTGCTTAGTTTCACTAACACAGCCTATAGTGTTCTTAGAAGCTCCAAACTAGTAATTCTGTGCATTGAAGCTCTAACATAACTTGGTCTGCAAAAAAGCTCTAACAAATTAAAATCTGTCTTCTGCATTGCAAATAACATTTCATTTCATGAGAAAGAAACATCTTTCATGTACTTGAGGTTTACTCTTAAAATTGCATTCACTAACTTTCTCTCACTGAGAAATAAGCTTTGCACCATCTGTGGCTTTGCAGTCTCTTCATTTGCTTATTTGCACTGAACACAGCCTTTAGTGTACTTAGAAGCTCCAAACTAGTAATTCATTGCATTGAAGCTCTAACATCAGTTGATCTGCAAAAAAAGCTTTAACACATGAAAATAATTCTTCTGCATTGAAAATAACATTTCATTTCATGAGAAATTTCACTAACACAGCCTTTAGTGTACTTAGAAGCTCCAAAATAGTGATTCTATGCATTTAAGCTCTAACATAACTTGATCTGCAAAAAAATCTCTAACACATGAAAATCTGTCTTCTTCATTGCAAATAACATTTCCTTCCATGAGAAAGAAAAATCTTTCATGTACTTGAGCTTTACTCTTAAAATTGCATTCAGTAACTTTCTTTCTCTGAGAAAGTAGCTTTTCAGCATCTGTGGCCTTGCATTGTCTTCATTTGCTTAGTTTCACTAACACAGCCTATAGTGTTCTTAGAATTTCCAAACTAGTAATTCTGTGCATTGAAGCTCTAACATAACTTGGTCTGCAAAAAAGCTCTAACAAATTAAAATCTGTCTTCTGCATTGCACATAACCTTTCATTTCATGAGAAAGAAACATCTTTCATGTACTTGAGCTTTACTCTTAAAATTGCATTCAATAACTTTGTCTCACTGAGAAATAAGCTTTGCACCATCTGTGGCTTTGCAGTCTCTTCATTTGCTTAGTTGCACTGAACACAGCCTTTAGTGTACTTAGAAGCTCCAAACTAGTAGTTCATTGCATTGAAGCTCTAACATTACTTGATCTGCAAAAAAAGCTTGAACACATGAAAATATTTCTTCTGCATTGCAAATAACATTTCATTTCATGAGAAAGAAACATCTTTCATGTACTTGAGCTTTACTCTTAAAATTGCATTCAGTAACTTTCTTTCACTGAGAAAGTATTTTTTCTGCATCTGTGGCTTTGCATCTTCTTCGTTTGCTTAGTTTCACTAACACAGGCTTTAGGGTTCTTAGAAGCTCCAAAATAGTGATTCTATGCATTTAAGCTCTAATATAACTTGGTCTGCTCTAACAAATGAAAATCTGTCTTCTGCATTGCAAATAACATTTCTTTTCATGAGAAAGAAACATCTTTCATGTACTTGAGCTTTACTCTTAAAATTGCATTCAGTAACTTTCTTTCACTGAGAAAGTAGCTTTTCAACATCTGTGGCCTGGCATTGTCTTCATTTGCTTAGTTTCAATAACACAGCCTATAGTGTTCTTAGAAGATCCAAACTAGTAATTCTGTGCATTGAAGCTCTAACATAACTTGGTCTGCAAAAAAGCTCTAACAAATGAAAATCTGTCTGCTGCATTGCAAATAACATTTCATTTCATGAGAAAGAAACATCTTTCATGTTCTTGAGGTTTACTCTTGAAATTGCATTCACTAACTTTCTCTCACTGAGAAATATGCTTTGCACTATCTGTGGCTTTGCAGACTCTTCATTTGCTTAGTTGCACTGAACACAGCCTTTAGTGTACTTAGAAGCTCCAAACTAGTAATTCATTGCATTGAAGCTCTAATATAACTTGTTCTGCAAAAAAGCTCTAACAAATGAAAATCTGTCTTCTGCATTCCAAATAACCTTTCATTTCATGAGAAAGAAACATCTTTCATGTACTTGAGCTTTACTCTTAAAATTGCATTCAGTAACTTTCTTTCACTGAGAAAGTAGCTTTTCAGCATCTGTGGCTTTGCATCTTCTTCGTTTGCTTAGTTTCACTAACACAGGCTTTAGGGTTATTAGAAGCTCCAAAATTGTGATTCTATGCATTTAAGCTCTAACATAACTTGGTCTGCTCTAACAAATGAAAATCTGTCTTCTGCATTGCAAATAACATTTCCTTTCATGAGAAAGAAACATCTTTCATGTACTTGAGCTTTACTCTTAAAATTGCATTCAGTAACTTTCTTTCACTGAGAAAGTAGCTTTTCAACATCTGTGGCCTTGCATTGTCTTCATTTGCTTAGTTTCAATAACACAGCCTATAGTGTTCTTAGAAGATCCAAACTAGTAATTCTGTGCATTGAAGCTCTAACATAACTTGGTCTGCAAAAAAGCTCTAACAAATTAAAATCTGTCTTCTGCATTGCAAATAACATTTCATTTCATGAGAAAGAAACATCTTTCATGTACTTGAGCAGTTTTACTGTATCCACAAACGGATGCAGAGGAAGTTAATTCAATGCTTGCTGAGTGAGTTAACCCTTTAGGTGCCAGGGATGCTGGATTTCGACATCAAGATTTCAAAAGCTTGTGGCTTGAAAGGGCTTAAAGATAGAGATCTACTGTAAATTAGAAAAATGTTGGGCATGACCAAAAGTTTATGTGGGGTGTAAATAATTTGCATAGTATGACGTCATCAGGGGGCGGCCATCTTGAATTTCATAATATTCAGGAAAGAGTAGATATTGAATTGATGTTTGAACTTATTTGATGTTTTTATCCTCATTCTAAATGATCAGAAAAAAGGAAACCAAAAAATAAAACAAGAGAAAGAACTAAATTATTACTATATTGCTATACTATATAGTAGTAAAACACGTGAACAGTAGCCCACTTTTCGTATATCTGATATTATCTATCAAACAAATCTGATTAATTTGATCTTCCGCTTTTTATCTAAAACCGCGAGTGTTACGTTAGCATGTTAGCATTCGTTAGCCGGTCAGTTTGTCATTCGCCGTTCCATTCGTATCTATTATTGTTTTCTTTTTTCTCGCTCCGTTTCATTTCTCTCTCGCTCCGTTTTTCACGAGTTCATCAAACAACAGTGGTAAGTAAATCATTCATCAATTACGGTGAATAATGGCTTCTTCTCCTGCTATTGTTGTTTGCACTGTTTGCCACATGTATAGTTTATCTCTCTCTGTCGGCGATGAGGGATTCACATGTGATAAATGTAGGGAAATCGTTAGTCTGAAAGAAGATTTTAGAACTAGAGACACACATTTAAACTTTAGCTGAGGACAGTAAGAATGTGAGGGCTGTAGATAGGCTTTGGATGCGACTAGCTCGGGGAACCCTGCAAATTCTTCAGTTCTGGCAACAGAGCCTGCGCAGCAGGGCAACTGGTTGACTGTGATGCGGCATAGTCGCGGGTCAAAACGCCGCTTTTACGTTCTGATCAAAACATCAAAAAGGTTCTCCCCAAACCTGATATCTGATGAAAGTGCTCCAGTTATTGGCAATTCTATTGTAAGAAACGTGAAAATAGAGACACCAGCCACCATAGTCCATCACAAAACTCCAGTAGGTACAACAGATTTAGAATCCAAGCCATTTGTGTTCAAGGTTTTTCTTTTAATACAATTTCTTGGAGAGCAAATCTAGCTCCAAACTAGTAATTCATTGCATTGAAGCTCTAACATCAGTTGATCTGCAAAAAAAGCTTTAACACATGAAAATATTTCTTCTGCATTGCAAATAACATTTCATTTCATGAGAAAGAAACATCTTTCATGTACTTGAGCTTTACTCTTAAAATTGCATTCAGTAACTTTCTTTCACTGAGAAAGTAGCTTTTCAGCATCTGTGGCTTTGCATCTTCTTCGTTTGCTTAGTTTCACTAACACAGGCTTTAGGGTTCTTAGAAGCTCCAAAATAGTGATTCTATGTATTTAAGCTCTAAGATAACTTGGTCTGCTCTAACAAATGAAAATCTGTCTTCTGCATTGCAAATAACATTTCCTTTCATGAGAAAGAAACATCTTTCATGTACTTGAGCTTTACTCTTAAAATTGCATTCAGTAACTTTCTTTCACTGAGAAAGTAGCTTTTCAACATCTGTGGCCTTGCATTGTCTTCATTTGCTTAGTTTCAATAACACAGCCTATAGTGTTCTTAGAAGATCCAAACTAGTAATTCTGTGCATTGAAGCTCTAACATAACTTGGTCTGCAAAAAAGCTCTAACAAATTAAAATCTGTCTTCTGCATTGCAAATAACATTTCATTTCATGAGAAAGAAACATCTTTCATGTACTTGAGCAGTTTTACTGTATCCACAAACGGATGCAGAGGAAGTTAATTCAATGCTTGCTGAGTGAGTTAACCCTTTAGGCGCCAGGGATGCTGGATTTCGACATCAAGATTTCAAAAGCTTGTGGCTTGAAAGGGCTTAAAGATAGAGATCTACTGTAAATTAGAAAAATGTTGGGCATGACCAAAAGTTTATGTGGGGTGTAAATAATTTGCATAGTATGACGTCATCAGGGGGCGGCCATCTTGAATTTCATAATATTCAGGAAAGAGTAGATATTGAATTGATGTTTGAACTTATTTGATGTTTTTATCCTCATTCTAAATGATCAGAAAAAAGGAAATCAAAAAATAAAACAAGAGAAAGAACTAAATTATTACTATATTGCTATACTATATAGTAGTAAAACGCATGTGAACAGTAGCCCACTTTTCGTATATCTTATATTATCTATCAAACAAATCTGATTAATTTGATCTTCCGCTTTTTATCTAAAACCGCGAGTGTTACGTTAGCATGTTAGCATTCGTTAGCCGGTTAGTTTGTCATTCGCCGTTCCATTCGTATCTATTATTGTTTTCTTTTTTCTCGCTCCGTTTCATTTCTCTCTCGCTCCGTTTTTCACGAGTTCATCAAACAACAGTGGTAAGTAAATCATTCATCAATTACGGTGAATAATGGCTTCTTCTCCTGCTATTGTTGTTTGCACTGTTTGCCACATGTATAGTTTATCTCTCTCTGTCGGCGATGAGGGATTCACATGTGATAAATGTAGGGAAATCGTTAGTCTGAAAGAAGATTTTAGAACTAGAGACACACATTTAATCTTTAGCTGAGGACAGTAAGAATGTGAGGGCTGTAGATAGGCTTTGGATGCGACTAGCTCAGGGAACCCTGCAAATTCTTCAGTTCTGGCAACAGAGCCTGCGCAGCAGGGCAACTGGTTGACTGTGATGCGGCATAGTCGCGGGTCAAAACGCCGCTTTTACGTTCTGATCAAAACATCAAAAAGGTTCTCCCCAAACCTGATATCTGATGAAAGTGCTCCAGTTATTGGCGATTCTATTGTAAGAAACGTGAAAATAGAGACACCAGCCACCATAGTCCATCACAAAACTCCAGTAGGTACAACAGATTTAGAATCCAAGCCATTTGTGTTCAAGGTTTTTCTTTTAATACAATTTCTTGGAGAGCAAATCTATTCAAAATCTTGACTTGTATTGCTAACACAACATAATAATCACTGCACTTTTGTGTATTTGCTCTCCTTCTTAAAGTGGATCCACATCCATAATATTTCCTCCTAACAACATCACAAAACTCCAGTAGGTACAACAGATTTAGAATCCAAGCATTTTGTGTTCAGGGTTTTTCTTTTAATACAATTTCTTGGAGAGCAAAACTACTCAAAGTCTTGACTAGTATTACTTTACATATAAGAATAACCACTGCACTTTTGTGTATTTGCTCTCCTTCTTAAAGTGGATCCACATCCATAATATTTTCTCCTAACAACATCACAAAACTCCAGTAGGTACAACAGATTTAGAATCCAAGCCATTTGTGTTCAGGGTTTTTCTTTTAATACAATTTCTTGGAGAGCAAAACTATTCAAAATCTTGACTTGTATTGCAAACACAACATAATAACCACTGCACTTTTGGGTATTTGCTCTCCTTCTTAAAGTGGATCCACATCCATAATATTTCCTCCTAACAACATCCAAGCCATTTGTGTTCAGGGTTTTTCTTTTAATACAATTTCTTGGAGAGCAAAACTATTCAAAATCTTGACTTGTATTGCAAACACAACATAATAACCACTGCACTTTTGTGTATTTGCTCTCCTTCTTAAAGTGGATCCACATCCATAATATTACCTCCTAACAACATCACAAAACTCCAGTAGGTACAACAGATTTAGAATCCAAGCCATTTGTGTTCAAGGTTTTTCTTTTAATACAATTTCTTGGAGAGCAAATCTACTCAATGTCTTGACTAGTATTGCTTTACACATAAGAATAACCACTGCACTTTTGTGTATTTGCTCTCCTTCTTAATGTGGATCCACATCCATAATATTTCCTACTAAAAACATCACAAAACTCCAGTAGGTACAACAGATTTAGAATCCGAGCCATTTGTGTTCAGGGTTTTTCTTTTAATACAATTTCTTGGAGAGCAAAACTATTCAAAATCTTGACTTGTATTGCAAACACAACATAATAACCACTGCACTTTTGTGTATTTGCTCTCCTTCTTAAAGTGGATCCACATCCATAATATTTCCTCCTAAACAACATCACAAAACTCCAGTAGGTACAACAGATTTAGAATCCGAGCCATTTGTGTTCAGGGTTTTTCTTTTAATACAATTTCTTGGAGAGCAAAACTATTCAAAATCTTGACTTGAATAGTTGAGTGGTTGACTTGAATAGTTGAGTGGTTATTATGTTGCAAACACAACATAATAACCACTGCACTTTTGTGTATTTGCTCTCCTTCTTAAAGTGAATCCATATCCATAATATTTCCTCCTAACAAAGCCTTTAGTGTACTTAGAAGCTCCTAACTAGTGATTCTATGCATTTAAGCTTCAACATAACTTGGTCTGCAAAAAAGCTCTAACAAATGAAAATCTGTCTTCTGCATTGCAAATAACATTTCATTTCATGAGAAAGAAACATCTTTCATGTACTTGAGCTTTACTCTTAAAATTGCATTCACTAACTTTCTCTCACTTAGAAATGAGCTTTTCAGCATCTATGGCCTTGCATTGTCTTCGTTTGCTTAGTTTCACTAACACAACCCTTAGGGTTCTTAGAAGCTCCAATCTGGTAATTCTGTGCATTGAAGCTCTAACATAACGTGGTCTGCAAAAAAGCTCTAAAAAATGAAAATCTGTCTTCTGCATTGCAAATAACATTTCATTTCATGAGAAAGAAACATCTTTCATGTACTTGAGCTTTACTCTTAAAATTGCATTCACTAACTTTCTCTCACTGAGAAATAAGCTTTACAGCATCTGTGGCTTTGCAGTCTCTTCATTTGCTTAGTTGAACTAACACAGCCTTTAGTGTACTTAGAAGCTCCAAACTAGTGATTCTATGCACTGAAGCTCTAACATAACTTGTTCTGCAAAAAAGCTCTAGGAAATGAAAATCTGTATTCTGCCTTGCAAATAACATTTCATTTCATGAGAAAGCAACATCTTTCATGTACTTGAGCTTTACTCTTAAAATTGCATTAAGCAACCTTTTCTCATTGAGAAAGAAGCTTTTCAGCATGTGTGGCTTTGCAGACTCTTCATATGCTTAGTTGCACTAAACACAGCATTAGTTTTCTTAGAAGCTCCAAACTAGTGATTCTGTGCACTGAATCTCTAACATAACTTGGTCTGCAAAAAAGCTCTAACAAATAACAATCTGTCTTCTGCATTGCAAATAACATTTCATTTCATGAGAAAGAAACATCTTTCATGTACTTTAGCTTTACTCTTAAAATTGCATTCACTAACTTTCTCTCACTGAGAAATAAGCTTTACAGCATCTGTGGCTTTGCAGTCTCTTCATTTGTTTAGTTGAACTAACACAGCCTTTAGTGTAATTAGAAGCTCCAAAATTGTGATTCTATGCATTGAAGCTCTAACATAACTTGGTCTGCAAAAAAGCTTTAGCAAATGAAAATCTATCTTCTGCGTTGCAAATAACATTTCATTTCAAGAGAAAGAAACATCTTTCATGTACTTGAGCTTTACTCTTAAAATTGCATTCAGCAACTTTCTTTCACTGAGAAAGAAGATTTCCAGCATCTGTGGCCTTGCATTGTCTTCGTTTGCTTAGTTTCACTAACACAGCTTTTAGTGTTCTTAGAAGCTCCAAACTAGTAATTCAGTGCATTGAAGCTCTAACAGAACTTGGTCTGCAAAAAAGCTCTAACAAATGAAAATCTGTCTTCTGCATTGCAAATAACATTTCATTTCATGAGAAAGAAACATCTTTCATGTACTTGAGCTTTACTCGTAAAATTGCATTCACTAACTCTCTCACTGAGAAATAACCTTTTCAGCATCTGTGGCTTTGCAGTCTCTTCATTTGCTTAGTTGCACTAAACAGAGCATTAGTGTTCTTAGAAGCTCCAGACTAGTGATTCTATGCATTTAAGCTCTAACATAACTTGATCTGCAAAAAAAAAGCTCTAACACATGAAAATCTGTCTTCTGCATTGCAAATAACATTTCATTTCATGAGAAAGAAACATCTTTCATGTACTTGAGCTTTACTCTTAAAATTGCATTCACTAACTTTCTCTCACTGAGAAATAAGCTTTTCAGCATCTGTGGCTTTGCAGTCTCTTCATTTGCTTAGTTACACTAAACACAGCATTAGTGTTCTTAGAAGCTCCAGACTAGTGATTCTATGCATTTAAGCTCTAACATAACTTGATCTGCAAAAAAAAGCTCTAACACATGAAAATCTGTCTTCTGCAGTGCAAGTAACATTTCATTTCATGAGAAAGAACATCTTTCATGTACTTGAGCTTTACTCTTAAAATTCCATTCACTAACTCTCTCACTGAGAAATAAGCTTTTCAGCATCTGTGGCTTTGCAGTCTCTTCATTTGCTTAGTTGCACTAAACACAGCATTAGTGTTCTTAGAAGCTCCAGACAAGTGATTCTATGCATTTAAGCTCTAACATGACTTGATCTGCAAAAAAAGCTCTAACACATGAAAATCTGTCTTCTGCAGTGCAAGTAACATTTCATTTCATGAGAAAGAACATCTTTCATGTACTTGAGCTTTACTCTTAAAATTGCATTAAGCAACTTTTTTTCATTGAGAAAGAAGCTTTTCAGCATCTGTGGCTTTGCATTGTCTTCATTTGCTTAGTTCAACTAACACAGCCTTTAGTGTACTTAGAAGCTCCAAAATAGTGATTCTATGCATTGAAACTCTAACATAACTTGGTCTGCTCTAACAAATGAAAATCTGTCTTCTGCATTGCAAATAACTTTTCATTTCATGAGAAAGAAACATCTTTCATGTACTTGAGCTTTACTCTTAAAATTGCATTCAGTAACTTTCTTTCACTGAGAAAGTAGCTTTTCAGCATATGTGGCCTTGCATTGTCTTCATTTGCTTAGTTTCACTAACACAGCCTATAGTGTTCTTAGAAGCTCCAAAGTAGTAATTCTGTGCATTGAAGCTCTAACATAACTTGGTCTGCAAAAAAGCACTAACAAATTAAAATCTGTCTTCTGCATTGCAAATAACATTTCATTTCATGAGAAAGAAACATCTTTCATGTACTTGAGCTTTACTCTTAAAATTGCATTCACTAACTTTCTCTCACTGAGAAATAAGCTTTACAGCATCTGTGGCTTTGCAGTCTCTTCATTTGCTTAGTTGAACTAACACAGCCTTTAGTGTACTTAGAAGCTCCAAACTAGTGATTCTATGCATTGAAGCTCTAACATCACTTGATCTGCAAAAAAACCTCCAACACATGAAAATCTGTCTTCTGCATTGCACATAACATTTTATTTCATGAGAAAGAAACATCTTTCATGTACTTGAGCTTTACACTTAAAACTGCATTCAGCAACATTGTCTCACTGAGAAATAAACTTTTCAGCATCTGTGGCTTTGCAGTCTCTTCATTTGCTTAGTTGCACTAAACACAGCATTAGTGTTCCCTATCAAAAGCTACTCTCGATGCTGCGTTTCAATAACGCTAATGAGAACATTCTTTGTTCGACCGGTTGTGAAGCACGTGTGTCAAACACGCCAAGAATTGGCTTAAATAACCTCGGTAGGTGACGTAACTGATTACACGCACCTGGAGGTTATAAATAGACGTGACACGGAAACATTCTCAGGTTTCTTTGTCTTCAAGGACCGCATTTTGTGTGTGTGTGTGTGAGTGAGTGAGAGAAGGAGCACGCTTAATATAAAAAAGAAAAAAAAAAAGGCAAAGCAGGAAGCGAGTAGATATATATATATATATATATATATACTATGGCAGATCACGAGAGGAGATGTTTACCTCCTTGTCAGATGCAGCTCTCTGACGAAGATCTCCATGCTTTCTGCTTTGAGTGTTTGGGGGAAGAACACGCGATCCTCGGGCTCGAGGGCGAGTGCGAGCACTGCTATCTCCTCTCGAGCAAAGTGCTTCGCGTGCGGCTCGCCTTCTTTAGAAGCTCATGGGGATCGTGTGTTGATCTGGCTGAGGCGCGTGAGACGGACCCGCCCCTTGCTCTCGCCGGATCATGAAGCCCTCGCGACCGTTTCTCAAGCACGCTTCGGCGCTTCTTCTGAACGGGCCGAGGAGACTTCATCTCTTGCTTCTGGGGAGGTGGAGAGTGCCACCTCAGAGCGCTCCTCTCGTGATGAAAAAGCTTATGTGGAGTTACTCGAGGTGGTTACTCGGGCAGTCGATCGATTACATCTAGACTGGCCGCAGGAGCAAGAGACCTCCAAACGCTCAAAGTTAGACGACAGATATCTGTCGGGTGGCCGGGGGGAGGGGCCTCATCGACGGTCTCTCCCCTTCTTCGGTGACCTCCATGACGAGGTAACTCGTTCATGGAAAAATCCGTATTCGTCCCGTGTTTTTGTGCCATCGACGTCGATCTACTCGACTATCGTTGATGCAAAGGCACGGGGCTATATGATGATGCCCCAGATTGAAGAGACGCTCGCGGGCTATCTCTCTCCTGGGAGCTCATCATCATTAAAGAAAGCAACTCTCCCCACCAAGCCATGCAGAGTAACATCTTCACTGGTGGGGAAAGCCTTTCAAGCAGCGGGTCAGGCTGGTGCTGCTTTGCACACTATGGCGGTTTTGCAAGCATACCAGGCTGACCTGCTGAAAGATTTGAGCACAGGCGGGTCGATTGACGAAGAGGCATTTTTAGAACTTCGCCAGGCCACAGATTTGTCTCTCCGTGCGACCAAGCAGACGGCCCGTGCCAT
Organism: Spinibarbus caldwelli; assembly: GCA_039654775.1. Classification (NCBI taxonomy): domain Eukaryota; kingdom Metazoa; phylum Chordata; class Actinopteri; order Cypriniformes; family Cyprinidae; genus Spinibarbus; species Spinibarbus caldwelli. The sequence goes on from JBCAMP010000151.1 coordinate 96,392, forward strand.
CGGCCGTTCTATGGCTGCCATGGTTTCCACGGAGAGACATCTGTGGCTCAACCTCACAGGCATCGAGGACAAAGACCGTGCTTTCCTCCTTGATGCCCCCATCTCGCCTTCCGGCCTATTTGGCGACGCCGTTAATACCGTCGCCACTAGGTTTCGGGAGGCAAAACACTATGAGGAGGCGTTTGTGAGGTTTCTTCCCCGCCGTGCTCAAGAGTCGAGACCGTCAGCCACCCAGTCCCGACCAGGTCCGGTTCCTTTGAGGCGTGAAGCACAAAAAGAGAGTGTGGTGAGCCGAGCACCCCCTCGTAGAGACTGGGGTGCGGCTCGCCGCGCTTCACAGTCCGCCTCAAAGAGACCGGACCTGAGGAGCATCATCTCCTCCAAGAAAAGGTCCTGAGGCTTGCGCGCTCAGGACCGCGGGGGTGTCCCCCCCCCCCCCCAGGAGGGGCGCGAAAAGTTCCAGCAGAGAATAAAGACTCCTTCTTGGCACCCTCAGGAGGCCGTTGTACAATCTCCACCGCCACTGGTGTTTCAGGGAGCAGCGGTTTCCAGTGTAATGTTAAGTGTTCGGTCGCCTCCTGCCACGTTTCAGGACGCCGAACATCTAACATCCCCCCAACAAAACGAAGTGTCAAAATTAGTGCCCCTTTCAGAGAAGCTGGCAGCGTGGAAGCTACTGCCAAATATCTCCCCTTGGGTTCAAAAGACCATAGAGAGAGGCTACAGGATTCAGTTTGCGTATCGTTCTCCGCGTTTCAACGGCGTGGTCTCCACTTCCGTGAAACCGGAACGAGCGCATTTGTTGACACAGGAATTGCAAACTCTGCTGGACAAAGGAGCCATAGAATGTGTTCCCCTGCCAGACAGACAGTCAGGATATTACAGCCGGTATTTTCTTGTTCCCAAGAAAGATGGGGGGTTGCGTCCGATTTTAGATCTTCGCAGGTTAAACCGCTACCTCAGAACATACAAGTTCAAAATGCTGACAATCAAGATGATTGTTTCTCACATCCAATCGGAGGATTGGTTTGTGACAATCGATCTAAAGGACGCTTATTTTCATATAGAAATATTGCCACAACACAGGAAGTTCCTGAGGTTCGCTTTCGGGGGCGAAGCTTACCAGTATCGGGTTCTTCCGTTCGGCCTAGCCTTGTCACCCCGCACATACACGAAATGCATGGATGCAGCTCTGGCTCCTCTACGACTCCAGGGCATCCGCATTTTGAACTACATAGACGACTGGCTGATTCTGGCTCAGTCTCAGGAGCTAGCGCTTCGACATCGGGATGTTGTCCTAGCTCATCTCGAGTCTCTGGGGTTGAGACTCAACGCCAAGAAAAGCGTTCTCTCTCCTGCTCAGAGGACAACGTATTTGGGGGTCGTATGGGATTCGATCGCGATGCGGGCACAGCTGTCTCCTGCATGCGTCTAATCCATTCTAAACACCCTGAAGAACATAAAGCTAGGCCAGAAAGTCACGGTTCATCACTTTCAGAGAGTGCTAGGTCTCATGGCAGCTGCATCCACGGTGATACCTTTGGGCCTCCTGCACATGAGATCGTTTCGGTTGTGGCTCAGAGCCAGGGGATTTCATCCAAGGGCCAATCCCCAGAGGCAAATAAGGGTTACGCGCCGGGGGCTTCGTACCCTATCTATGTGGTTCAGACCCCAGTTTCTGACTTTGGGTCCCACTCTAGGTCTGTGTTGTTGTCGCAAGATGCTAACGACAGACGCATCCCTCACGGGTTGGGGAGCGGTCTTAGATGGCCGTCCAGCCCAAGGGATCTGGAGAGGTCATCTTCTCGTATGGCACATCAATTGCCTCAAAATGAAGGCTGTATTTCTGGCCCTGAAATACTTCCTCCAACAGTTAAGAGGTTACCATGTCCTAGTGCGGGTGGACAACACGGCAGTAGTCTCTTACATAAATCGTCAGGGCGGACTGCGGTCGCGCCGCTTGAACGAGCTAGCGCAGCAGATTCTGCTTTGGGCACAGAACAAGTTCCTGTCCCTCAGGGCGATTTACATTCCCGGGCATATGAATGTGGGAGCAGACTTGCTGTCCAGACAAGCTGTGATACACGGGGAATGGAAACTCCACCTCGAAGTAGTCAGTCAAATCTGGGAAAGATTTTACGAAGCAGAGGTGGACCTCTTTGCTTCACAGGAGACAGCACAATGTCCCCTCTACTTCTCTCTGACTCATCCAGCTCCCCTGGGTCTGGACGCGATGGCCCATGTGTGGCCCAGACTGTGTCTTTATGCATTTCCTCCGATTGCTCTGCTCCCGGGAGTCCTGGCCAAGGTCCGTCAACAGGGATCTCACCTCTTACTGATAGCGCCCCGTTGGCCGACCAGAATATGGTTCTCAGATCTAATATCTCTCCTCGAAGGCTCGCCGTGGGCGATTCCGGTGAGGAGGGACCTTCTCTCTCAGGCACAGGGGACAATATTTCATCCCCGCCGGAGCTCTGGAACCTTCATGTCTGGCCCCTGAGGAGGACCAACTGAGACATGCTGGGCTTCCAGCCGACGAGGTAGAGACTATTCTAAGCGTTAGGGCTCCCTCCACTAGAAGAAGTTATGCCTTCAAATGGCACATTTTCGAAAATTGGTGTATAGCACACCATGTAGACCCAGTTCACTGCCAAGTTGTTTCAGTGCTGGAGTTCCTGCAAGAGAAATTGTCCTCAGGCACATGTCCTGGTACTCTCAGAGTCTATGTGGCCGCCATTTCAGCTTGCCATGTTCTGAGTGATGGGGTTTCTGTGGGAAAGCACCCTCTAGTTGCCCGCTTCATTCGGGGAGCTAGGCGGTTAAGGCCGCCCACTAGGGCGACAGTCCCTTCATGGGACTTAGCTATTGTGCTCGAGGGTCTGGTCACGACCCCTTTTGAACCACTGGAGTCAGGGCCTATCAGGTTTCTGTCTCTAAAGATGGTTCTTTTAATGGCCATTACTTCTCTTAAGAGAATTGGGGATTTGCAGGCTCTGTCGATCTCGCCATCCTGCCTAGACTTTGCCCCTGGGGCTGGTCAAAGTTATTTTGCATCCTCACCCGAATTATCTTCCGAAAGTTCCATTCTCGACCATGAATCCGGTCGTTCTTGAAGCCTTCTGCCCTCCGCCGTTCACGACACCGGAGCAGGAAAGACTTCATTTACTGTGTCCAGTACGTGCTCTTCAGATCTACGTCCACCGCACTAGCCAGTGGCGTAAGTCGGAGCAACTTTTCATATGCTATGGGGGCCGTAACCGTGGGGCGGCTGCCACAAAGCATACTATATCAGATTGGGTGAGGGATGCTATTGCCCTAGCCTATGAGGCGCGTGGTCAAGCTTTGCCTCTAGGAGTTAGGGCCCATTCAACCAGGGGGGTTGCATCTTCTACGGCTTTGGCAAGAGGTGTTCCCTTGCAGCAAGTGTGTGATGCGGCAGGTTGGTCCTCTCCGCACACATTTGTTAGATTCTATAATTTGGATGTCCATGCTACTCCGGGCTCGCATGTCCTTGAGTCGACATCCCAGAGTCATGTCTGAGACCTCTTCTATGTTTGTGCGCACACACTACACAACGTTGGGGGTCCAGACACTTCCAGTGCGGCGGTGTTGGTATTCTCGTTCCCATTAGCGTTATTGAAACGCAGCATCGAGAGTAGCTTTTGATAGGGAACGTCTCGGGTTACTTGACTGTAACCCTGTTCCCTGAAAAAGCGGGAACGAGATGCTGCGCCTCAATGCCGCACTGTAGGCGTGCCCGGACGTCCTTTCAGACAAAGGTGTAACCTGAGGATGTTTCCGTGTCAAGTCTATTTATAACCTCCAGGTGCGTGTAATCAGTTACGTCACCTACCGAGGTTATTTAAGCCAATTCTTGGCGTGTTTGACACACGTGCTTCACAACCGGTCAAACAAAAAATGTTCTCATTAGCGTTATTGAAACGCAGCATCTCGTTCCCGCTTTTTCAGGGAACAGGGTTACAGTCAAGTATCCCGAGACATTCTTAGAAGCTGCAAACTAGTGATTCTATGCATTTAAGCTCTAAAATAACTTGGTCTGCAAAAAAGCTCTAATAAATGATAATCTGTCTTCTGCATTGCAAATAACATTTCATTTCATGAGAAAGAAACATCTTTCATGTACTTGAGCTTTATTCTTAAAATTGCATTCAGCAACTTACTTTCACTGAGAAAGCAGCTTTTCAGCATCTGTGGCCTTGCATTGTCTTCATTTGCTTAGTGTCACTAACACAGCCTTTAGTGTTCTTAGAAGCTCCAAACTAGAAATTCTGTGCATTGAAGCTCTAACATAACTTGGTCTGCAAAAAGCTCTAACAAATGAAAATCTGTCTTCTGCACTGCAAATAACATTTCATTTTCTGAGAAAGAAACATCTTTCATGTACTTGAGCTTTACTCTTAAAATTGCATTCACTAACTTTCTCTCACTGAGAAATAAGCTTTTCAGCATCTGTGGCTTTGCAGTCTCTTCATTTGCTTAGTTGCACTAAACACAGCATTAGTGTTCTTTTTGTATTTTGTTTTTGTTTGGGTTTTTGTAATTATTGCTTCAGATTTTTTTTCTTAACTTTTTATATGTATTTTTATGTATTTTTTTTTTAGTTTTCACAACTACATTTTGTAAATGTTGATGGGTTTTGTTTTTGGTATATAAAGAAATAGGGTGGAAATTTGCTTTTCACATTAATTCTTTGTGCTGTAATACAGTTAGTAAAAGTAACATTTACTAAACAGTTAGTAACATTCCCAGTGTTATGATGAAACAAGCTTATTTTGAGACCTATATAAAGTGTTTTGTTGGTCTGAGTGAGTTTTGGAGGTGAGATCAACTGTTTGGCTAAGATTCGTGTTGGTAATGCAGACTGTATGAACAGTTTTGAAAATGTGCTTTCAGTATTGAACAATGCTTGTCAGCAACTGAAAAAAAAACTGTAAATGCAAAATGGTTGATCTAGTTGTCATAAACTGTCAAGCACATTTTCTACTCCTTTCTATTAGACTTTTTGTAAATTTGCCATGAATTGTGCAAGTGAATCTTGACTTTCACTAATGAAGAGAATATAGATCAACCAATTATAAACCAGCTCTCTGAAATAGCTTAAAGGTGCATCTCATGAACCTTCAATTGGAAAGCATATAGACAGAGGACAACACAAGAGTTACAAATTCTGACAATGGATGAATATCCAGAAAACCATCAGGGTCAACAGCCGAGAGGAAGAAGAGGAGTAAGGATGCATGGTGGAAGGTTACAGAGGCAAAACAGAGGAAGAAGCAGAAGAGGCCAGAGGACAGAGGCGCATATCAGATGAAATAAGGGCCATTATTGTGGACCGTGTTGTCAATCATGGCCTTACAATGGCTGAAGGGTGCAGCTAAATATTAGGAGATCGACCATGTCCTC
>JBCAMP010000152.1:0-90245 GCA_039654775.1 Spinibarbus caldwelli
AATTCGGTAAGCTTTGATCTTAATATTGCATAAAGTGACATTCTCTTACAGGGAAAATAGCATTTCAGCACCTGTGGAGCTGCGGTCTCTTCTTGCAATCTGGAACACTGAAACAGTGCCACTGTTCAGGGAAATGCTAAAAGAATCTGTTTGGGCATTGTATGACTAACTTTACTTGAAAAGCAGAAATCATCTAACACGTTAAAGAAAACGCCTTTCTGCATTGCAAAGAAGAGTTTATTTCATTTGAAACCAATATCTCTCATTTCGGTAAGCTTTGATCTTAACATTGCTTAAAGTGACATTCTCTTACAGGGCAAAACAGCATTTCAGCATCTGTGGAGCTGCGACTCTTCTTTCACTCAGTAGAACTGACACAGCGCCACTGTCTCATAGAAACGCTAAAATAAGCTTTCGGACATAATAGCATTACTTTGCTTGAGATGCAGAAACAATCTAACACATTAATCAAACGCTTTTCTGCATTGTAAATAAGAGTTTATTTCATTTGAAACCAATATCTCTCATTTCGGTAAGCTTTGATCTTAACATTGCATAAAGTGACATTCTCTTTAGGGAAAACAACATTTCAGCATCTGTGGAGCTGCGGTCTCATCTTTCACTCTGGAACACTGAAACAGTGCACTGTTCATAGAAACGCAAAAATAAGCTGTTTTGGCATAGTAGCACTAACTTTACTTAAGCAGAAAACATGTAATTCATTAAAGAAACGACTTTCTGCATTGCAAATAAGGGTTTATTTCACTTGAAACCAATATCTTTCATATTGGCCAGCTTTGATCTTAATATTGCGTAAACTGACATTCTCTTACAAGGAAAACAGCTTTTCAGCATCTGTGGAGCTGCGTCTCTTCTTTCAATCTGCAACACTGAAACAGTGCCACTGTTCATAGAAACGCAAAAATAAGCTGTTTGGGCATAGTAGTACTAACTTTACTTGATAAGCAGAAAACATGTAATACATTAAAGAAACGACTTCTGCATTGCAAATAAGGGTTTATTTCACTTGTAACCAATATCTTTCATATTGGCAAGCTTTGATCTTAACATTGCAGAAACTGACATTCTCTGAGGGGAAAAAAGCTTTTCAGCATCTGTGGAGCTGCGGTTTCTTCTTTCACTTTGGAGCACTGAAACAGTAGCACTGCTCATAGAAACGCAAAAATAAGCTGTTTGGGCATAGTAGCACTAACTTTACTTAAGGAGCAGAATCACCTAACACCTTTAAAAAAAACGCTCTTCTGCATTGCAAATAAGAGTTTATTTCATTTGAAACCAATATCTCTCAATTCGGTAAGCTTTGATCTCAATATTGCATAAAGTGACATCTCTTACAGGGAAAATAGCATTTCAGCACCTGTGGAGCTGCGGTCTCTTCTTGCAATCTGGAACACTGAAACAAGTGCCACTGTTCAGGGAAATGCTAAAAGAATCTGTTTGGGCATTGTATGACTAACTTTACTTGAAAATCAGAAATCATCTAACACGTTAAAGAAACGCCTTTCTGCATTGCAAATAAGAGTTTATTTCATTTGAAACCAATATCTCTCATTTCGGTAAGCTTTGATCTAACATTGCTTAAAGTGACATTCTCTTACAGGGAAAACAGCATTTCAGCATCTGTGGAGCTGCGGACTCTTCTTTCACATCAGTAGAACTGACACAGCGCCACTGTTCATAGAAACGCTAAAATAAGCTTTCGGGCATAATAGCATTAACTTTGCTTGAGGAGCAGAAACAATCTACACATTAATCAAACGCTTTTCTGCATTGTAATAAGAGTTTATTTCATTGAAACCAATATCTCTCATTTCGGTAAGCTTTGATCTTAACATTGCATAAAGTGACATTCTCTTATAGGGAAACAACATTTCAGCATCTGTGAGCTGCGGTCTCATCTTTCACTCTGGAACACTGAAACAGTGCCACTGTTCATAGAAAACGCAAAAATAAGCTGTTTTGGCATAGTAGCACTAACTTTACTTAAGCAGAAAACATGTAATTCATTAAAGAAACGACTTTCTGCATTGCAAATAAGGGTTTATTTCACTTGAAACCAATATCTTTCATATTGGCCAGCTTTGATCTTAATATTCCGTAAACTGACATTCTCTTACAAGGTAAAACAGCTTTTCAGCATCTGTGGAGCTGCGGTTTCTTCTTTCACTTTGGAGCACTGAAACAGTAGCACTGCTCATAGAAACGCAAAAATAAGCTGTTTGGGCATAGTACCACTAACTTTACTTGAGGAGCAGAAGTCATCTAACACATTAAAAAAACGCTTTCCTGCATTGCAATTAAGAGTTTATTTTCATTTGAAACCAATATCTCTCATTTCGGTAAGCTTTGATCTTAACATTGCATAGACAGACATTCTCTGACGGGGAAAAGCTTTCAGCATCTGTGGAGCTGCGGTCTCTTCTTTCAATCTGGAACACTGAAACAGTGCACTGTTCATAGAAACGCAAAAAATAAGCTGTTTGGGCATAGTAGTACTAACTTTACTTGATAAGCAGAAAACATGTAATACATTAAAGAAACGACTTTCTGCATTGCAAATAAGATTTTATTTCACTTGTAACCAATATCTTCATATTGGCAAGCTCTGATCTTAACATTGCAGAAACTGACATTCTCCTGAGGCGAAAAAAGCATTTCAGCACCCTGTGGAGCTGCGGTCTCTTCTTGCAATCTGGAACACTGAAACAGTGCCACTCGTTCAGGAAATGCTAAAAGAATCTGTTTGGGCATTGTATGACTAACTTTACTTGAAAAGCAGAAATCATCTAACACGTTAAAGAAACGCCTTTCTGCATTGCAAAGAAGAGTTTATTTCATGTGAAACCAATATCTCTCATTTTGACGAGCTTTGATCTTAACATTGCATGAACTGACATTCTCTGAGGGGAAAAAAGCTTTTCAGCATCTGTGGAGCTGCGGTTTCTTCTTTCACTCTGGAGCACTGAAACAGTAGCACTGCTCATAGAAACGCAAAATAAGCTGTTTGGGCATAGTAGCACTAACTTTACTTAAGGAGCAGAAAACATGTAATACATTAAAGAAACGACTTTCTGCATTGCAATAAGGGTTTATTTCACTTGTAACCAATATCTTCTCATATTGGCAAGCTTTGATCTTAACATTGCAGAAACTGACATTCTCTGAGGGGAAAAAAGCTTTTCAGCATCTGTGGAGCTGCGGTTTCTTCTTTCACTTTGAGAGCACTGAAACAGTAGCACTGCTCATAGAAACGCAAAAATAAGCTGTTTGGGCATAGTACCACTAACTTTACTTGAGGAGCAGAAGTCATCTACACATTAAAAAAACGCTTTCCTGCATTGCAATGTAAGAGTTTTATTTCATTTGAAACCAATATCTCTCATTTCGGTAAGCTTTGATCTTAACATTGCATAGACAGACATTCTCTGACGGGAAAAAGCTTTTCAGCATCTGTGGAGCTGCGGTCTCTTCTTTCAATCTGGAACACTGAAACAGTGCCACTGTTCATAGAAACGCAAAAATAAGCTGTTTGGGCATAGTAGTACTAACTTTACTTGATAAGCAGAAAACATGTAATACATTAAAGAAACGACTTTCCTGCATTGCAAATAAGATTTTATTTCACTTGTAACCAATATCTTTCATATTGGCAAGCTCTGATCTTAACATTGCAGAAACTGACATTCTCTGAGGGGAAAAAAAGCTTTTCAGCATCTGTGAAGCTGCGGTTTCTACTTTCAACTCTGTAGCACTGACACAGTAGCACTTCTCATAGAAAACGCAAAAAATAAGCTGTTTGGGCATAGTAGCATAACTTTACTTAAGGAGCAGAAATCACCTAACACTTTAAAAAAAACGCTCTTCTACATTGCAAATAAGAGTTTTATTTCATTTGAAACCAATATCTCTCAATTCGGTAAGCTTTGATCTTAATATTGCATAAAGTGACATTCTCTTACAGGGAAAATAGCATTTCAGCACCTGTGGAGCTGCGGTCTCTTCTTGCAATCTGAACACTGAAACAGTGCCACTGTTCAGGGAAATGCTAAAAGAATCTGTTTGGCATTGTATGACTAACTTACTTGAAAAGCAGAAATCATCTAACACGTTAAAGAAACGCCTTTCTGCATTGCAAAGAAGAGTTTATTTCATGTGAAAGCAATATCTTTCATTTTGACGAGCTTTGATCTTAAGATTGCATGAACTGACATTCTCTGAGGGGAAAAAAGCTTTTCAGCATCTGTGGAGCTGCGGTTTCTTCTTTCACTCTGGAGCACTGAAACAGTAGCACTGCTCATAGAAACGCAAAAATAAGCTGTTTGGGCATAGTAGCACTAACTTTACTTAAGGAGCAGAAATCACCTAACACTTTAAAAAAAACGCTTTTCTGCATTGCAAATAAGAGTTTATTTCATTTGAAACCAATATCTCTCATTTCGGTAAGCTTTGATCTTAACATTGCTTAAAGTGACATTCTCTTACAGGAAAACAGCATTTCAGCATCTGTGAGCTGCGGACATTCTTTCACTCAGTAGAACTGACACAGCGCCACTGTTCATTATAGAAACGCTAAAATAAGCTTTCGGACATAATAGCATTAACTTTGCTTGAGATGCAGAAACAATCTAACACATTAATCAAACGCTTTTTCTGCATTGTAATAAGAGTTTATTTCATTTGAAACCAATATCTCTCATTTCGGTAAGCTCTTGATTTAACATTGCATAAGTGACATTCTCCTATAGGGAAAACAACATTTCAGCATCTGTGGAGCTGCGGTCTCATTCTTTCACTCTGGAACACTGAAACAGTGCCACTGTTCATAGAAACGCAAAAATAAGCTGTTTTGGCATAGTAGCAGCTAACTTTACTTAAGCAGAAAACATGTAATTCATTAAAGAAACGACTTTCTGCATTGCAAATAAGGTTTTATTTCACTTGAAACCAATATCTTTCATATTGGCCAGCTTTGATCTTAATATTGCGTAACTGACATTCTCTTACAAGGAAAACAGCTTTTCAGCATCTGTGGAGCTGCGCGGTCTCTTCTTTCAATCTGCAAACACTGAAACAGTGCCACTGTTCATAGACACGCAAAAATAAGCTGTTTGGGCATAGTAGTACTAACTTTACTTGATAAGCAGAAAACATGTAATACATTAGAAACGACTTTCTGCATTGCAAATAAGGGTTTATTTCACTTGTAACCAATATCTTTCATATTGGCAAGCTTGTGATCTTAACGATTGCAGAAACTGACATCTCTGAGGGGAAAAAAGCTTTCAGCATCTGTGGAGCTGCGGTTTCTTTCTTTCACTTTGTGAGCACTGAAACAGTAGCACTGCGTCATAGAAACGCAAAAATAAGCTGTTTGGGCATAGTAGCACTAACTTTACTTAAGGAGCAGAAATCACCTAACACTTTAAAAAAAACGCTCTTCTGCATTGCAAATAAGAGTTTATTTCATTTGAAACCAATATCTCTCAATTCGGTAAGCTTTGATCTCAATATTGCATAAAGTGACATTCTCTTACAGGGAAAATAGCATTTCAGCACCTGTGGAGCTGCGGTCTCTTTCTTGCAATCTGGAACACTGAAACAGTGCCACTGTTCAGGGAAATGCTAAAAGAATCTGTTTGGGCATTGTATGACTAACTTTACTTGAAAATCAGAAATCATCTAACACGTTAGAAGAAACGCCTTTCTGCATTGCAAATAAGAGTTTATTTCATTTGAAAGCCAATATCTCTCATTTCGGTAAGCTTTGATCTTAACATTGCTTAAAGTGACATTCTCTTACAGGGAAAAACAGCATTTCAGCATCTGTGGAGCTGCGGACTCTTCTTCACTCAGTAGAACTGACACAGCGCCACTGTTCATAGAAACGCTAAAATAAGCTTTCGGGCATAATAGCATTAACTTTGCTGAGGAGCAGAAACAATCTAACACATTAATCAACGCTTTCTGCATTGTAAATAAGAGTTTATTTCATTTGAAACCAATATCTCTCATTTCGGTAGCTTTGATCTTAACATTGCATAAAGTGACACTCTCTTATAGGGAAAACAACATTTCAGCATCTGTGGTGAGCTGCGGTCTCATCTTTCACTCTGAACACTGAAACAGTGCCACTGTTCATAGAAACGCAAAAATAAGCTGTTTTGGCATAGTAGCACTAACTTTACTTAAGCAGAAAACATGTAATTCATTAAAGAAACGACTTTCTGCATTGCAAATAAGGGTTTATTTCACTTGAAACCAATATCTTTCATATTGGCCAGCTTTGATCTTAATATTCCGTAAACTGACATTCTCTTACAAGGAAAACAGCTTTTCAGCATCTGTGGAGCTGCGGTTTCTTCTTTCACTTTGGAGCACTGAAACAGTAGCACTGCTCATAGAAACGCAAAAATAAGCTGTTTGGGCATAGTACCACTAACTTTACTTGAGGAGCAGAAGTCATCTAACACATTAAAAAAACGCTTTCCTGCATTGCAATTAAGAGTTTATTTCATTTGAAACCAATATCTCTCATTTCGGTAAGCTTTGATCTTAACATTGCATAGACAGACATTCTCTGACGGGGAAAAAGCTTTTCAGCATCTGTGGAGCTGCGGTCTCTTCTTTCAATCTGGAACACTGAAACAGTGCCACTGTTCATAGAAACGCAAAAATAAGCTGTTTGGGCATAGTACCACTAACTTTACTTGATAAGCAGAAACATGTAATACATTAAAGAAACGACTTTCTGCATTGCAAATAAGATTTTATTTCACTTGTAACCAATATCTTTCATATTGGCAAGCTCTGATCTTAACATTGCAGAAACTGACATTCTCTGAGGGGAAAAAAGCATTTCAGCACCTGTGGAGCTGCGGTCTCTTCTTGCAATCTGGAACACTGAAACAGTGCCACTGTTCAGGGAAATGCTAAAAGAATCTGTTTGGGCATTGTATGACTAACTTTACTTGAAAAGCAGAAATCATCTAACACGTTAAAGAAACGCCTTTCTGCATTGCAAAGAAGAGTTTATTTCATGTGAAACCAATATCTCTCATTTTGACGAGCTTTGATCTTAACATTGCATGAACTGACATTCTCTGAGGGGAAAAAAGCTTTTCAGCATCTGTGGAGCTGCGGTTTCTTCTTTCACTCTGGAGCACTGAAACAGTAGCACTGCTCATAGAAACGCAAAAATAAGCTGTTTGGGCATAGTAGCACTAACTTTACTTAAGGAGCAGAAATCACCTAACACTTTAAAAAAAACGCTTTTCTGCATTGCAAATAAGAGTTTATTTCATTTGAAACCAATATCTCTCATTTCGGTAAGCTTTGATCTTAACATTGCTTAAAGTGACATTCTCTTACAGGAAAACAGCATTTCAGCATCTGTGGAGCTGCGGACTCTTCTTTCATCTCAGTAGAACTGACACAGCGCCACTGTTCATAGAAACGCTAAATAAGCTTTCGGGCATAATTAGCATTAACTTTGCTTGAGGAGCAGAAACAATCTAACACATTAATCAAACGCTTTTCTGCATTGTAAATAAGAGTTTATTCATTTGAAACCAATATCTCTCATTTCGGTAAGCTTTGATCTTAACATTGCATAAAGTGACATTCTCTTATAGGGAAAACAACATTTCAGCATCTGTGGAGCTGCGGTCTCATCTTTCACTCTGGAACACTGAAACAGTGCCACTGTTCATAGAAACGCAAAAATAAGCTGTTTTGGCATAGTAGCACTAACTTTACTTAAGCAGAAAACATGTAATTCATTAAAGAAACGACTTTCTGCATTGCAAATAAGGGTTTATTTCACTTGAAACCAATATCTTTCATATTGGCCAGCTTTGATCTTAATATTCGTAAACTGACATTCTCTTACAAGGAAAACAGCTTTTCAGCATCTGTGGAGCTGCGGTCTCTTCTTTCAATCTGCAACACTGAAACAGTGCCACTGTTCATAGAAACACAAAATAAGCTGTTTGGGCATAGTAGTACTAACTTTACTTGATAAGCAGAAAACATGTAATACATTAAAGAAACGACTTTCTGCATTGCAAATAAGGGTTTATTTCACTTGTAACCAATATCTTTCATATTGGCAAGCTTTGATCTTAACATTGCAGAAACTGACATTCTCTGAGGGGAAAAAAAGCTTTTCAGCATCTGTGGAGCTGCGGTTTCTTCTTTCACTTTGGAGCACTGAAACAGTAGCACTGCTCATAGAAACGCAAAAATAAGCTGTTTGGGCATAGTACCACTAACTTTACTTGAGGAGCAGAAGTCATCTAACACATTAAAAAAACGCTTTCCTGCATTGCAATTAAGAGTTTATTTCATTTGAAACCAATATCTCTCATTTCGGTAAGCTTGATCTTAACATTGCATAGACAGACATTCTCTGACGGGGAAAAAGCTTTTCAGCATCTGTGGAGCTGCGGTCTCTTCTTTCAATCTGGAACACTGAAACAGTGCCACTGTTCATAGAAACGCAAAAATAAGCTGTTTGGGCATAGTAGTACTAACTTTACTTGATAAGCAGAAAACATGTAATACATTAAAGAAACGACTTTCTGCATTGCAAAATAAGATTTTATTTCACTTGTAACCAATATCTTTCATATTGGCAAGCTCTGATCTTAACATTGCAGAAACTGACATTCTCTGAGGGAAAAAAGCTTTTCAGCATCTGTGAAGCTGCGGTTTCTACTTTCACTCTGTAGCACTGACACAGTAGCACTGCTCATAGAAACGCAAAAATAAGCTGTTTGGGCATAGTAGCACTAACTTTACTTAAGGAGGCAGAAATCATCTAACATAATAAAAAAAAACGCTTTCTGCATTGCAAATAAGAGTTTATTTTATTTGAAACCAATATCTCTCATTTCGGTAAGCTTTGATCTTAACATTGCATAAAGTGACATTCTCTATAGGGAAAACAACATTTCAGCATCTGTGGAGCTGCGGTCTCATCTTTCATTCTGGAACACTGAAACAGTGCCACTGTTCATAGAAACGCAAAAATAAGCTGTTTGGGCATAGTAGTACTAACTTTACTTGATAAGCAGAAAACATGTAATACATTAAAGAAACGACTTTCTGCATTGCAAATAAGGGTTTATTTCATGTGAAACCAATATCTTTCATTTTGACGAGCTTTGATCTTAACATTGCATGAACTGACATTCTCTGAGGGTAAAAAAGCTTTTCAGCATCTGTGGAGCTGCGGTTTCTTCTTTCACTCTGGAGCACTGAAACAGTAGCACTGCTCATAGAAACGCAAAAATAAGCTGTTTGGCATAGTAGCACTAACTTTACTTAAGGAGCAGAAATCACCTAACACTTTAAAAAAAACGCTTTTCTGCATTGCAAATAAGAGTTTATTTCATTTGAAACCAATATCTCTCATTTCGGTAAGCTTTGATCTTAACATTGCTTAAAGTGACATTCTCTTACAGGGAAAACAGCATTTCAGCATCTGTGGAGCTGCGGACTCTTCTTTCACTCAGTAGAACTGACACAGCGCCACTGTTCATAGAAACGCTAAAATAAGCTTTCGGACATAATAGCATTAACTTTGCTTGAGATGCAGAAACAATCTAACACATTAATCAAACGCTTTTCTGCATTGTAAATAAGAGTTTATTTCATTTGAAACCAATATCTCTCATTTCGGTAAGCTTTGATCTTAACATTGCATAAAGTGACATTCTCTTATAGGGAAAACAACATTTCAGCATCTGTGGAGCTGCGGTCTCATCTTTCATTCTGGAACACTGAAACAGTGCCACTGTTCATAGAAACGCAAAAATAAGCTGTTTGGGCATAGTAGTACTAACTTTACTTGATAAGCAGAAAACATGTAATACATTAAAGAAACGACTTTCTGCATTGCAAATAAGGGTTTTTTCACTTGTAACCAATATCTTTCATATTGGCAAGCTTTGATCTTAACATTGCAGAAACTGACATTCTCTGAGGGGAAAAAAGTTTTCAGCATCTGTGGAGCTGCAGTTTCTTCTTTCACTCTGGAGCACTGAAACAGTAGCACTGCTCATAGAAACGCAAAAATAAGCTGTTTGGGCATAGTAGCACTAACTTTACTTAAGGAGCAGAAATCACCTAACACTTTAAAAAAAACGCTCTTCTACATTGCAAATAAGAGTTTATTTCATTTGAAACCAATATCTCTCAATTCGGTAAGCTTTGATCTTAATATTGCATAAAGTGACATTCTCTTACAGGGAAAATAGCATTTCAGCACCTGTGGAGCTGCGGTCTCTTCTTGCAATCTGGAACACTGAAACAGTGCCACTGTTCAGGGAAATGCTAAAAGAATCTGTTTGGGCATTGTATGACTAACTTTACTTGAAAAGCAGAAATCATCTAACACGTTAAAGAAACGCCTTTCTGCATTGCAAAGAAGAGTTTATTTCATGTGAAACCAATATCTTTCATTTTGACGAGCTTTGATCTTAACATTGCATGAACTGACATTCTCTGAGGGTAAAAAAGCTTTTCAGCATCTGTGGAGCTGCGGTTTCTTCTTTCACTCTGGAGCACTGAAACAGTAGCACTGCTCATAGAAACGCAAAAATAAGCTGTTTGGGCATAGTAGCACTAACTTTACTTAAGGAGCAGAAATCACCTAACACTTTAAAAAAAACGCTTTTCTGCATTGCAAATAAGAGTTTATTTCATTTGAAACCAATATCTCTCATTTCGGTAAGCTTTGATCTTAACATTGCTTAAAGTGACATTCTCTTACAGGGAAAACAGCATTTCAGCATCTGTGGAGCTGCGGACTCTTCTTTCACTCAGTAGAACTGACACAGCGCCACTGTTCATAGAAACGCTAAAATAAGCTTTCGGACATAATAGCATTAACTTTGCTTGAGATGCAGAAACAATCTAACACATTAATCAAACGCTTTTCTGCATTGTAAATAAGAGTTTATTTCATTTGAAACCAATATCTCTCATTTCGGTAAGCTTTGATCTTAAAATTGCATAAAGTGACATTCTCTTATAGGGAAAACAACATTTCAGCATCTGTGGAGCTGCGGTCTCATCTTTCACTCTGGAACACTGAAACAGTGCCACTGTTCATAGAAACGCAAAAATAAGCTGTTTGGGCATAGTAGCACTAGCTTTACTTAAGCAGAAAACATGTAATACATTAAAGAAACGACTTTCTGCATTGCAAATAAGGGTTTATTTCATTTGAAACCAATATCTTTCATTTTGACGAGCTTTGATCTTAACATTGCATGAACTGACATTCTCTGAGGGGAAAAAAGCTTTTCAGCATCTGTGGAGCTGCGGTCTCTTCTTTCACTCTGGAACACTGAAACAGTGCCACTGTTCATTGAAACGCAAAAATAAGCTGTTTGGGCATAGTAGCACTAGCTTTACTTAAGCAGAAATCATCTAACATATTAAAAAAAACCCTTTCCTGCATTGCAAATAAGAGTTTATTTTATTTGAAACCAATATCTCTCATTTCGGTAAGCTTTGATCTTAACATTGCATAAATTGACATTCTGTTACAGGGAAAACAGCATTTCAGCATCTGTGGAGCTGCGGACTCTTCTTTCACTCAGGAGAACTGACACAGCGCCACTGTTCATAGAAACGCTAAAATAAGCTTTCGGGCATAATAGCATTAACTTTGCTTGAGGAGCAGAAACAATCTAACACATTAATCAAACGCCTTTCTGCATTGTAAATAAGAGTTTATTTCATTTGAAACCAATATCTCTCATTTCGGTAAGCTTTGATCTTAACATTGCATAAAGTGACATTCTCTTATAGAGAAAACAGCTTTTCAGCATCTGTGGAGCTGCGGTCTCTTCTTTCAATCTGGAACACTGAAACAGTGCCACTGTTCATAGAAACGCAAAAATAAGCTGTTTGGGCATAGTAGCACTAAATTTACTTAAGGAGCAGAAATCATCTAACACATTAAAAAAACGCTCTCCTGCATTGCAAATAAGATTTTATTTCACTTGTAACCAATATCTTTCATATTGGCAAGCTTTGATCTTAACATTGCAGAAACTGACATTCTCTGAGGGGAAAAAAGCTTTTCAGCATCTGTGAAGCTGCGGTTTCTACTTTCGCTCTGGAGCACTGACACAGTAGCACTGCTCATAGAAACGCAAAAATGAGCTGTTTGGACATAGTAGCACTAACTTTACTTAAGGAGCAGAAATCATCTAACATAATAAAAAAAACGCTTTCCTGCTTTGCAAATAAGAGTTTATTTTATTTGAAACCAATATCTCTCATTTCGGTAAGCTTTGATCTTAACATTGCATAAAGTGACATTCTCTTACAGGGAAAACAGCATTTCAGCATCTGTGGAGCTGCGGACTCTTCTTTCACTCAGTAGAACTGACACAGCGCCACTGTTCATAGAAACGCTAAAATAAGCTTTCGGGCATAATAGCATTAACTTTGCTTGAGGAGCAGAAACAATCTAACACATTAATCAAACGCCTTTCTGCAATGTAAATAAGAGTTTATTTCATTTGAAACCAAAATCTCTCATTTCGGTAAGCTTTGATCTTAACATTGCATAAAGTGACATTCTCTTATAGGGAAAACAACATTTCAGCATCTGTGGAGCTGCGGTCTCATCTTTCACTCTGGAACACTGAAACAGTGCCACTGTTCATAGAAACGCAAAAATAAGCTGTTTGGGCATAGTAGTACTAACTTTACTTGATAAGCAGAAAACATGTAATACATTAAAGAAACGACTTTCTGCATTGCAAATAAGGGTTTTTTCACTTGTAACCAATATCTTTCATATTGGCAAGCTTTGATCTTAACATTGCAGAAACTGACATTCTCTGAGGGGAAAAAAGCTTTTCAGCATCTGTGGAGCTGCAGTTTCTTCTTTCACTCTGGAGCACTGAAACAGTAGCACTGCTCATAGAAACGCAAAAATAAGCTGTTTGGGCATAGTAGCACTAACTTTACTTAAGGAGCAGAAATCACCTAACACTTTAAAAAAAACGCTCTTCTGCATTGCAAATAAGAGTTTATTTCATTTGAAACCAATATCTCTCAATTCGGTAAGCTTTGATCTTAATATTGCATAAAGTGACATTCTCTTACAGGGAAAATAGCATTTCAGCACCTGTGGAGCTGCGGTCTCTTCTTTCAATCTGGAACACTGAAACAGTGCCACTGTTCATTGAAACGCAAAAATAAGCTGTTTGGGCATAGTAGTACTAACTTTACTTGAGCAGAAAACATGTAATACATTAAAGAAACGACTTTCTGCATTGCAAATAAGATTTTATTTCACTTGTAACCAATATCTTTCATATTGGCAAGCTCTGATCTTAACATTGCAGAAACTGACATTCTCTGAGGGGAAAAAAGCATTTCAGCACCTGTGGAGCTGCGGTCTCTTCTTGCAATCTGGAACACTGAAACAGTGCCACTGTTCAGGGAAATGCTAAAAGAATCTGTTTGGGCATTGTATGACTAACTTTACTTGAAAAGCAGAAATCATCTAACACGTTAAAGAAACGCCTTTCTGCATTGCAAAGAAGAGTTTATTTCATGTGAAACCAATATCTTTCATTTTGACGAGCTTTGATCTTAACATTGCATGAACTGACATTCTCTGAGGGGAAAAAAGCTTTTCAGCATCTGTGGAGCTGCGGTTTCTTCTTTCACTCTGGAGCACTGAAACAGTAGCACTGCTCATAGAAACGCAAAAATAAGCTGTTTGGGCATAGTAGCACTAACTTTACTTAAGGAGCAGAAATCACCTAACACTTTAAAAAAAACGCTTTTCTGCATTGCAAATAAGAGTTTATTTCATTTGAAACCAATATCTCTCATTTCGGTAAGCTTTGATCTTAACATTGCTTAAAGTGACATTCTCTTACAGGGAAAAACAGCATTTCAGCATCTGTGGAGCTGCGGACTCTTCTTTCACTCAGTAGAACTGACACAGCGCCACTGTTCATAGAAACGCTAAAATAAGCTTTCGGGCATAATAGCATTAACTTTGCTTGAGGAGCAGAAACAATCTAACACATTAATCAAACGCTTTTCTGCATTGTAAATAAGAGTTTATTTCATTTGAAACCAATATCTCTCATTTCGGTAAGCTTTGATCTTAACATTGCATAAAGTGACATTCTCTTATAGGGAAAACAACATTTCAGCATCTGTGGAGCTGCGGTCTCATCTTTCACTCTGGAACACTGAAACAGTGCCACTGTTCATAGAAACGCAAAAATAAGCTGTTTTGGCATAGTAGCACTAACTTTACTTAAGCAGAAAACATGTAATTCATTAAAGAAACGACTTTCTGCATTGCAAATAAGGGTTTATTTCACTTGAAACCAATATCTTTCATATTGGCCAGCTTTGATCTTAATATTCCGTAAACTGACATTCTCTTACAAGGAAAACAGCTTTTCAGCATCTGTGGAGCTGCGGTCTCTTCTTTCAATCTGCAACACTGAAACAGTGCCACTGTTCATAGAAACACAAAAATAAGCTGTTTGGGCATAGTAGTACTAACTTTACTTGATAAGCAGAAAACATGTAATACATTAAAGAAACGACTTTCTGCATTGCAAATAAGGGTTTATTTCACTTGTAACCAATATCTTTCATATTGGCAAGCTTTGATCTTAACATTGCAGAAACTGACATTCTCTGAGGGGAAAAAAGCTTTTCAGCATCTGTGGAGCTGCGGTTTCTTCTTTCACTTTGGAGCACTGAAACAGTAGCACTGCTCATAGAAACGCAAAAATAAGCTGTTTGGGCATAGTACCACTAACTTTACTTGAGGAGCAGAAGTCATCTAACACATTAAAAAAACGCTTTCCTGCATTGCAATTAAGAGTTTATTTCATTTGAAACCAATATCTCTCATTTCGGTAAGCTTTGATCTTAACATTGCATAGACAGACATTCTCTGACGGGGAAAAAGCTTTTCAGCATCTGTGGAGCTGCGGTCTCTTCTTTCAATCTGGAACACTGAAACAGTGCCACTGTTCATAGAAACGCAAAAATAAGCTGTTTGGGCATAGTAGTACTAACTTTACTTGATAAGCAGAAAACATGTAATACATTAAAGAAACGACTTTCTGCATTGCAAATAAGGGTTTTTTCACTTGTAACCAATATCTTTCATATTGGCAAGCTTTGATCTTAACATTGCAGAAACTGACATTCTCTGAGGGGAAAAAAGTTTTCAGCATCTGTGGAGCTGCAGTTTCTTCTTTCACTCTGGAGCACTGAAACAGTAGCACTGCTCATAGAAACGCAAAAATAAGCTGTTTGGGCATAGTAGCACTAACTTTACTTAAGGAGCAGAAATCACCTAACACTTTAAAAAAAACGCTCTTCTACATTGCAAATAAGAGTTTATTTCATTTGAAACCAATATCTCTCAATTCGGTAAGCTTTGATCTTAATATTGCATAAAGTGACATTCTCTTACAGGGAAAATAGCATTTCAGCACCTGTGGAGCTGCGGTCTCTTCTTGCAATCTGGAACACTGAAACAGTGCCACTGTTCAGGGAAATGCTAAAAGAATCTGTTTGGGCATTGTATGACTAACTTTACTTGAAAAGCAGAAATCATCTAACACGTTAAAGAAACGCCTTTCTGCATTGCAAAGAAGAGTTTATTTCATGTGAAACCAATATCTTTCATTTTGACGAGCTTTGATCTTAACATTGCATGAACTGACATTCTCTGAGGGGAAAAAAGCTTTTCAGCATCTGTGGAGCTGCGGTTTCTTCTTTCACTCTGGAGCACTGAAACAGTAGCACTGCTCATAGAAACGCAAAAATAAGCTGTTTGGGCATAGTAGCACTAACTTTACTTAAGGAGCAGAAATCACCTAACACTTTAAAAAAAACGCTTTTCTGCATTGCAAATAAGAGTTTATTTCATTTGAAACCAATATCTCTCATTTCGGTAAGCTTTGATCTTAACATTGCTTAAAGTGACATTCTCTTACAGGGAAAACAGCATTTCAGCATCTGTGGAGCTGCGGACTCTTCTTTCACTCAGTAGAACTGACACAGCGCCACTGTTCATAGAAACGCTAAAATAAGCTTTCGGACATAATAGCATTAACTTTGCTTGAGATGCAGAAACAATCTAACACATTAATCAAACGCTTTTCTGCATTGTAAATAAGAGTTTATTTCATTTGAAACCAATATCTCTCATTTCGGTAAACTTTGATCTTAACATTGCATAAAGTGACATTCTCTTATAGGGAAAACAACATTTCAGCATCTGTGGAGCTGCGGTCTCATCTTTCACTCTGGAACACTGAAACAGTGCCACTGTTCATAGAAACGCAAAAATAAGCTGTTTTGGCATAGTAGCACTAACTTTACTTAAGCAGAAAACATGTAATTCATTAAAGAAACGACTTTCTGCATTGCAAATAAGGGTTTATTTCACTTGAAACCAATATCTTTCATATTGGCCAGCTTTGATCTTAATATTGCGTAAACTGACATTCTCTTACAAGGAAAACAGCTTTTCAGCATCTGTGGAGCTGCGGTCTCTTCTTTCAATCTGCAACACTGAAACAGTGCCACTGTTCATAGAAACGCAAAAATAAGCTGTTTGGGCATAGTAGTACTAACTTTACTTGATAAGCAGAAAACATGTAATACATTAAAGAAACGACTTTCTGCATTGCAAATAAGGGTTTATTTCACTTGTAACCAATATCTTTCATATTGGCAAGCTTTGATCTTAACATTGCAGAAACTGACATTCTCTGAGGGGAAAAAAGCTTTTCAGCATCTGTGGAGCTGCGGTTTCTTCTTTCACTTTGGAGCACTGAAACAGTAGCACTGCTCATAGAAACGCAAAAATAAGCTGTTTGGGCATAGTACCACTAACTTTACTTGAGGAGCAGAAGTCATCTAACACATTAAAAAAACGCTTTCCTGCATTGCAATTAAGAGTTTATTTCATTTGAAACCAATATCTCTCATTTCGGTAAGCTTTGATCTTAACATTGCATAGACAGACATTCTCTGACGGGGAAAAAGCTTTTCAGCATCTGTGGAGCTGCGGTCTCTTCTTTCAATCTGGAACACTGAAACAGTGCCACTGTTCATAGAAACGCAAAAATAAGCTGTTTGGGCATAGTAGTACTAACTTTACTTGATAAGCAGAAAACATGTAATACATTAAAGAAACGACTTTCTGCATTGCAAATAAGATTTTATTTCACTTGTAACCAATATCTTTCATATTGGCAAGCTCTGATCTTAACATTGCAGAAACTGACATTCTCTGAGGGGAAAAAAGCTTTTCAGCATCTGTGAAGCTGCGGTTTCTACTTTCACTCTGTAGCACTGACACAGTAGCACTGCTCATAGAAACGCAAAAATAAGCTGTTTGGGCATAGTAGCACTAACTTTACTTAAGGAGCAGAAATCATCTAACATAATAAAAAAAAACGCTTTCCTGCATTGCAAATAAGAGTTTATTTTATTTGAAACCAATATCTCTCATTTCGGTAAGCTTTGATCTTAACATTGCATAAAGTGACATTCTCTTATAGGGAAAACAACATTTCAGCATCTGTGGAGCTGCGGTCTCATCTTTCATTCTGGAACACTGAAACAGTGCCACTGTTCATAGAAACGCAAAAATAAGCTGTTTGGGCATAGTAGTACTAACTTTACTTGATAAGCAAAAAACATGTAATACATTAAAGAAACGACTTTCTGCATTGCAAATAAGGGTTTTTTCACTTGTAACCAATATCTTTCATATTGGCAAGCTTTGATCTTAACATTGCAGAAACTGACATTCTCTGAGGGGAAAAAAGTTTTCAGCATCTGTGGAGCTGCAGTTTCTTCTTTCACTCTGGAGCACTGAAACAGTAGCACTGCTCATAGAAACGCAAAAATAAGCTGTTTGGGCATAGTAGCACTAACTTTACTTAAGGAGCAGAAATCACCTAACACTTTAAAAAAAACGCTCTTCTACATTGCAAATAAGAGTTTATTTCATTTGAAACCAATATCTCTCAATTCGGTAAGCTTTGATCTTAACATTGCATAAAGTGACATTCTCTTACAGGGAAAATAGCATTTCAGCACCTGTGGAGCTGCGGTCTCTTCTTGCAATCTGGAACACTGAAACAGTGCCACTGTTCAGGGAAATGCTAAAAGAATCTGTTTGGGCATTGTATGACTAACTTTACTTGAAAAGCAGAAATCATCTAACACGTTAAATAAACGCCTTTCTGCATTGCAAAGAAGAGTTTATTTCATGTGAAACCAATATCTTTCATTTTGACGAGCTTTGATCTTAACATTGCATGAACTGACATTCTCTGAGGGGAAAAAAGCTTTTCAGCATCTGTGGAGCTGCGGTTTCTTCTTTCACTCTGGAGCACTGAAACAGTAGCACTGCTCATAGAAACGCAAAAATAAGCTGTTTGGGCATAGTAGCACTAACTTTACTTAAGGAGCAGAAATCATCTAACACTTTAAAAAAAACGCTTTTCTGCATTGCAAATAAGAGTTTATTTCATTTGAAACCAATATCTCTCATTTCGGTAAGCTTTGATCTTAACATTGCTTAAAGTGACATTCTCTTACAGGGAAAACAGCATTTCAGCATCTGTGAAGCTGCGGTTTCTACTTTCACTCTGTAGCACTGACACAGTAGCACTGCTCATAGAAACGCAAAAATAAGCTGTTTGGGCATAGTAGCACTAACTTTACTTAAGGAGCAGAAATCATCTAACATAATAAAAAAAACGCTTTCCTGCATTGCAAATAAGAGTTTATTTTATTTGAAACCAATATCTCTCATTTCGGTAAGCTTTGATCTTAACATTGCATAAAGTGACATTCTCTTATAGGGAAAACATCATTTCAGCATCTGTGGAGCTGCGGTCTCATCTTTCATTCTGGAACACTGAAACAGTGCCACTGTTCATAGAAACGCAAAAATAAGCTGTTTGGGCATAGTAGTACTAACTTCACTTGATAAGCAGAAAACATGTAATACATTAAAGAAAGGACTTTCTGCATTGCAAATAAGGGTTTTTTCACTTGTAACCAATATCTTTCATATTGGCAAGCTTTGATCTTAACATTGCAGAAACTGACATTCTCTGAGGGGAAAAAAGTTTTCAGCATCTGTGGAGCTGCAGTTTCTTCTTTCACTTTGGAGCACTGAAACAGTAGCACTGCTCATAGAAACGCAAAAATAAGCTGTTTGGGCATAGTAGCACTAACTTTACTTAAGGAGCAGAAATCACCTAACACTTTAAAAAAAACGCTCTTCTACATTGCAAATAAGAGTTTATTTCATTTGAAACCAATATCTCTCAATTCGGTAAGCTTTGATCTTAATATTGCATAAAGTGACATTCTCTTACAGGGAAAATAGCATTTCAGCACCTGTGGAGCTGCGGTCTCTTCTTGCAATCTGGAACACTGAAACAGTGCCACTGTTCAGGGAAATGCTAAAAGAATCTGTTTGGGCATTGTATGAGTAACTTTACTTGAAAAGCAGAAATCATCTAACACGTTAAAGAAACGCCTTTCTGCATTGCAAAGAAGAGTTTATTTCATGTGAAACCAATATCTTTCATTTTGACGAGCTTTGATCTTAACATTGCATGAACTGACATTCTCTTATAGGGAAAACAACATTTCAGCATCTGTGGAGCTGCGGTCTCATCTTTCACTCTGGAACACTGAAACAGTGCCACTGTTCATAGAAACGCAAAAATAAGCTGTTTTGGCATAGTAGCACTAACTTTACTTAAGCAGAAAACATGTAATTCATTAAAGAAACGACTTTCTGCATTGCAAATAAGGGTTTATTTCACTTGAAACCAATATCTTTCATATTGGCAAGCTTTGATCTTATCATTGCATAAACTGACATTCTGTTGCAAGGAAAACAGCTTTTCAGCATTTGTGGAGCTGCGGTCTCTTCTTTCATTCTGGAACACTGAAACAGTGCCACTGTTCATAGAAACGCAAAAATAAGCTGTTTGGGCATAGTAGCACTAACTTTACTTGATAAGCAGAAATCATCTAACATATTAAAAAAAACCCTTTCCTGCATTGCAAATAAGGGTTTATTTCACTTGTAACCAATATCTTTCATATTGGCAAGCTTTGATCTTAACATTGCAGAAACTGACATTCTCTGAGGGGAAAAAAGCTTTTCAGCATCTGTGGAGCTGCGGTTTCTTCTTTCACTTTGGAGCACTGAAACAGAAGCACTACTCATAGAAACGCAAAAATAAGCTGTTTGGGCATAGTACCACTAACTTTACTTGAGGAGCAGAAATCATCTAACACATTAAAAAAACGCTTTCCTGCATTGCAATTAAGAGTTTATTTCATTTGAAACCAATATCTCTCATTTCGGTAAGCTTTGATCTTAACATTGCATAGACAGACATTCTCTGACGGGGAAAAAGCTTTTCAGCATCTGTGGAGCTGCGGTCTCTTCTTTCAATCTGGAACACTGAAACAGTGCCACTGTTCATAGAAACGCAAAAATAAGCTGTTTGGGCATAGTAGTACTAACTTTACTTGATAAGCAGAAAACATGTAATACATTAAAGAAACGACTTTCTGCATTGCAAATAAGATTTTATTTCACTTGTAACCAATATCTTTCATATTGGCAAGCTTTGATCTTAACATTGCAGAAACTGACATTCTCTGAGGGGAAAAAAGCTTTTCAGCATCTGTGAAGCTGCGGTTTCTACTTTCACTCTGGAGCACTGACACAGTAGCACTGCTCATAGAAACGCAAAAATAAGCTGTTTGGGCATAGTAGCACTAACTTTACTTAAGGAGCAGAAATCACCTAACACTTTAAAAAAAACGCTTTTCTGCATTGCAAATAACAGTTTAATTCATTTGAAACCAATATCTCTCATTTCGGTAAGCTTTGATCTTAACATTGCTTAAAGTGACATTCTCTTACAGGGAAAACAGCATTTCAGCATCTGTGGAGCTGCGGACTCTTCTTTCACTCTGGAACACTGAAACAGTGCCACTGTTCATAGAAACGCAAAAATAAGCTGTTTGGGCATAGTAGCACTAGCTTTACTTAAGCAGAAAACATGTAATACATTAAAGAAACGACTTTCTGCATTGCAAAGAAGAGTTTATTTCATGTGAAACCAATATCTTTCATTTTGACGAGCTTTGATCTTAACATTGCATGAACTGACATTCTCTGAGGGGAAAAAAGCTTTTCAGCATCTGTGGAGCTGCGGTTTCTTCTTTCACTCTGGAGCACTGAAACAGTAGCACTGCTCATAGAAACGCAAAAATAAGCTGTTTGGGCATAGTAGCACTAACTTTACTTAAGGAGCAGAAATCACCTAACACTTTAAAAAAAACGCTTTTCTGCATTGCAAATCAGAGTTTAATTCATTTGAAACCAATATCTCTCATTTCGGTAAGCTTTGATCTTAACATTGCATAAAGTGACATTCTCTTACAGGTAAAACCGCATTTCAGCATCTGTGGAGCTGCGGACTCTTCTTTCACTCAGTAGAACTGACACAGCGCCACTGTTCATAGAAACGCTAAAATAAGCTTTCGGGCATAATAGCATTAACTTTGCTTGAGGAGCAGAAACAATCTAACACATTAATCAAACGCCTTTCTGCATTGTAAATAAGAGTTTATTTCATTTGAAACCAAAATCTCTCATTTCGGTAAGCTTTGATCTTAACATTGCAGAAACTGACATTCTCTGAGGGGAAAAAAGCTTTTCAGCATCTGTGGAGCTGCGGTTTCTTCTTTCACTTTGGAGCACTGAAACAGTAGCACTGCTCATAGAAACGCAAAAATAAGCTGTTTGGGCATAGTAGCACTAACTTTACTTGAGGAGCAGAAATCATCTAACACATTAAAAAAACGCTTTCCTGCATTGCAAATAAGGGTTTATTTCACTTGAAACCAATGTCTTTCATATTGGCAAGCTTTGATCTTATCATTGCATAAACTGACATTCTGTTGCAAGGAAAACAGCTTTTCAGCATCTGTGGAGCTGCGGTCTCTTCTTTCATTCTGGAACACTGAAACACTGCCACTGTTCATAGAAACGCAAAAATAAGCTGTTTGGGCATAGTAGCACTAACTTTACTTGATAAGCAGAAAACATGTAATACATTAAAGAAACGACTTTCTGCATTGCAAATAAGGGTTTATTTCACTTGTAACCAATATCTCTCATTTCGGTAAGCTTTGATCTTAACATTGCATAAAGTGACATTCTCTTACAGGTAAAACCGCATTTCAGCATCTGTGGAGCTGCGGACTCTTCTTTCACTCAGTAGAACTGACACAGCGCCACTGTTCATAGAAACGCTAAAATAAGCTTTCGGGCATAATAGCATTAACTTTGCTTGAGGAGCAGAAACAATCTAACACATTAATCAAACGCCTTTCTGCATTGTAAATAAGAGTTTATTTCATTTGAAACCAAAATCTCTCATTTCGGTAAGCTTTGATCTTAACATTGCAGAAACTGACATTCTCTGAGGGGAAAAAAGCTTTTCAGCATCTGTGGAGCTGCGGTTTCTTCTTTCACTTTGGAGCACTGAAACAGTAGCACTGCTCATAGAAACGCAAAAATAAGCTGTTTGGGCATAGTAGCACTAACTTTACTTGAGGAGCAGAAATCATCTAACACATTAAAAAAACGCTTTCCTGCATTGCAAATAAGGGTTTATTTCACTTGAAACCAATGTCTTTCATATTGGCAAGCTTTGATCTTATCATTGCTTAAACTGACATTCTGTTGCAAGGAAAACAGCTTTTCAGCATCTGTGGAGCTGCGGTCTCTTCTTTCATTCTGGAACACTGAAACACTGCCACTGTTCATAGAAACGCAAAAATAAGCTGTTTGGGCATAGTAGCACTAACTTTACTTGATAAGCAGAAAACATGTAATACATTAAAGAAACGACTTTCTGCATTGCAAATAAGGGTTTATTTCACTTGTAACCAATATCTTTCATATTGGCAAGCTTTGATCTTAACATTGCATAAACTGACATTCTCTGAGGGGAAAAAAGCTTATCAGCATCTGTGGAGCTGCGGTTTCTACTTTCATTCTGGAGCACTGACACAGTAGCACTGCTCATAGAAACGCAAAAATAAGCTGTTTGGGCATAGTAGCACTAACTTTACTTAAGGAGCAGAAATCATCTAACATATTAAAAAAAACGCTTTTCTGCATTGCAAACAAGAGTTTATTTTATGTGAAACCAATATCTCTCATTTCGGTAAGCTTTGATCTTAACATTGCATAAAGTGACATTCTCTTACAGGGAAAACAACATTTCAGCATCTGTGGACCTGCGGACTCTTCTTTCACTCAGGAGAACTGAAACAGAAGCACTGCTCATAGAAACGCAAAAATAAGCTGTTTGGGCATAGTAGCACTAACTTTACTTAAGGAGCAGAAATCATCTAACACATTAAAAAAACGCTTTCCTGCATTGCAAATAAGAGTTTATTTCATTTGAAACCAATATCTCTCATTTCGGTAAGCTTTGATCTTAACATTGCATAGACAGACATTCTCTGACGGGGAAAAAGCTTTTCAGCATCTGTGGAGCTGCGGTCTCTTCTTTCAATCTGGAACACTGAAACAGTGCCACTGTTCATAGAAACGCAAAAATAAGCTGTTTGGGCATAGTAGTACTAACTTTACTTAAGCAGAAAACATGTAATACATTAAAGAAACGACTTTCTGCATTGCAAATAAGGGTTTATTTCACTTGTAACCAATATCTTTCATATTGGCAAGCTTTGATCTTAACATTGCAGAAACTGACATTCTCTGAGGGGAAAAAAGCTTTTCAGCATCTGTGAAGCTGCGGTTTCTACTTTCACTCTGGAACACTGAAACAGTGCCACTGTTCATAGAAATGCTAAAAGAAGCTGTTTGGGCATTGTATGACTAACTTTACTTGAAAAGCAGAAATCATCTAACACGTTAAAGAAACGCCTTTCTGCATTGCAAATAAGAGTTTATTTCATTTGAAACCAATATCTTTCATTTTGACGAGCTTTGATCTTAACATTGCATGAACTGACATTCTCTGAGGGGAAAAAAGCTTTTCAGCATCTGTGGAGCTGCGGTTTCTTCTTTCACTCTGGAGCACTGACACAGTGCCACTGTTCATAGAAACGCTAAAATAAGCTTTCGGGCATAATAGCATTAACTTTGCTTGAGGAGCAGAAACAATCTAACACATTAATCAAACGCCTTTCTGCATTGTAAATAAGAGTTTATTTCATTTGAAACCAATATCTCTCATTTCGGTAAGCTTTGATCTTAACATAGCATAAAGTGACATTCTCTTATAGGGAAAACAGCATTTCAGCATCTGTGGAGCTACGGTCTCTTCTTTCAATCTGGAACACTGAAACAGTGCCACTGTTCATAGAAACGCAAAAATAAGCTGTTTGGGCATAGTAGCACTAACTTTACTTAAGGAGCAGAAATCATCTAACACATTAAAAAACGCTTTCATGCATTGCAAATAAGAGTTTATTTCATTTGAAACCAATATCTCTCATTTCGGTAAGCTTTGATCTTAACAATGCATAGACAGACATTCTCTGACGGGGAAAAAGCTTTTCAGAATCTGTGGAGCTGCGGTCTCTTCTTTCAATCTGGAACACTGAAACAGTGCCACTGTTCATAGAAACGCAAAAATAAGCTGTTTGGGCATAGTACTACTAACTTTACTTGATAAGCAGAAAACATGTAATACATTAAAGAAACGACTTTCTGCATTGCAAATAAGGGTTTATTTCACTTGTAACCAATATCTTTCATATTGGCAAGCTTTGATCTTAACATTGCAGAAACTGACATTCTCTGAGGGGAAAAAAGCTTTTCAGCATCTGTGGAGCTGCGGTTTCTACTTTCACTCTGGAGCACTGACACAGTAGCACTGCTCATAGAAACGCAAAAATAAGCTGTTTGGGCATAGTAGCACTAACTTTACTTAAGGAGCAGAAATCATCTAACATATTAAAAAAAAACGCTTTCCTGCATTGCAAATAAGTGTTTATTTTATTTGAAACCAATATCTCTCATTTCGGTAAGCTTTGATCTTAACATTGCATAAAGTGACATTCTCTTATAGGGAAAACATCATTTCAGCATCTGTGGAGCTGCGGTCTCTTCTTGCAATCTGGAACACTGAAACAGTGCCACTGTTCAGGGAAATGCTAAAAGAATCTGTTTGGGCATTGTATGACTAACTTTACTTGAAAAGCAGAAATCATCTAACACGTTAAAGAAACGCCTTTCTGCATTGCAAAGAAGAGTTTATTTCATGTGAAACCAATATCTTTCATTTTGACGAGCTTTGATCTTAACATTGCATGAACTGACATTCTCTTATAGGGAAAACAACATTTCAGCATCTGTGGAGCTGCGGTCTCATCTTTCACTCTGGAACACTGAAACAGTGCCACTGTTCATAGAAACGCAAAAATAAGCTGTTTTGGCATAGTAGCACTAACTTTACTTAAGCAGAAAACATGTAATTCATTAAAGAAACGACTTTCTGCATTGCAAATAAGGGTTTATTTCACTTGAAACCAATATCTTTCATATTGGCAAGCTTTGATCTTATCATTGCATAAACTGACATTCTGTTGCAAGGAAAACAGCTTTTCAGCATTTGTGGAGCTGCGGTCTCTTCTTTCATTCTGGAACACTGAAACAGTGCCACTGTTCATAGAAACGCAAAAATAAGCTGTTTGGGCATAGTAGCACTAACTTTACTTGATAAGCAGAAATCATCTAACATATTAAAAAAAACCCTTTCCTGCATTGCAAATAAGGGTTTATTTCACTTGTAACCAATATCTTTCATATTGGCAAGCTTTGATCTTAACATTGCAGAAACTGACATTCTCTGAGGGGAAAAAAGCTTTTCAGCATCTGTGGAGCTGCGGTTTCTTCTTTCACTTTGGAGCACTGAAACAGAAGCACTACTCATAGAAACGCAAAAATAAGCTGTTTGGGCATAGTACCACTAACTTTACTTGAGGAGCAGAAATCATCTAACACATTAAAAAAACGCTTTCCTGCATTGCAATTAAGAGTTTATTTCATTTGAAACCAATATCTCTCATTTCGGTAAGCTTTGATCTTAACATTGCATAGACAGACATTCTCTGACGGGGAAAAAGCTTTTCAGCATCTGTGGAGCTGCGGTCTCTTCTTTCAATCTGGAACACTGAAACAGTGCCACTGTTCATAGAAACGCAAAAATAAGCTGTTTGGGCATAGTAGTACTAACTTTACTTGATAAGCAGAAAACATGTAATACATTAAAGAAACGACTTTCTGCATTGCAAATAAGATTTTATTTCACTTGTAACCAATATCTTTCATATTGGCAAGCTTTGATCTTAACATTGCAGAAACTGACATTCTCTGAGGGGAAAAAAGCTTTTCAGCATCTGTGAAGCTGCGGTTTCTACTTTCACTCTGGAGCACTGACACAGTAGCACTGCTCATAGAAACGCAAAAATAAGCTGTTTGGGCATAGTAGCACTAACTTTACTTAAGGAGCAGAAATCACCTAACACTTTAAAAAAAACGCTTTTCTGCATTGCAAATAACAGTTTAATTCATTTGAAACCAATATCTCTCATTTCGGTAAGCTTTGATCTTAACATTGCTTAAAGTGACATTCTCTTACAGGGAAAACAGCATTTCAGCATCTGTGGAGCTGCGGACTCTTCTTTCACTCTGGAACACTGAAACAGTGCCACTGTTCATAGAAACGCAAAAATAAGCTGTTTGGGCATAGTAGCACTAGCTTTACTTAAGCAGAAAACATGTAATACATTAAAGAAACGACTTTCTGCATTGCAAAGAAGAGTTTATTTCATGTGAAACCAATATCTTTCATTTTGACGAGCTTTGATCTTAACATTGCATGAACTGACATTCTCTGAGAGGAAAAAAGCTTTTCAGCATCTGTGGAGCTGCGGTTTCTTCTTTCACTCTGGAGCACTGAAACAGTAGCACTGCTCATAGAAACGCAAAAATAAGCTGTTTGGGCATAGTAGCACTAACTTTACTTAAGGAGCAGAAATCACCTAACACTTTAAAAAAAACGCTTTTCTGCATTGCAAATAAGAGTTTAATTCATTTGAAACCAATATCTCTCATTTCGGTAAGCTTTGATCTTAACATTGCATAAAGTGACATTCTCTTACAGGTAAAACCGCATTTCAGCATCTGTGGAGCTGCGGACTCTTCTTTCACTCAGTAGAACTGACACAGCGCCACTGTTCATAGAAACGCTAAAATAAGCTTTCGGGCATAATAGCATTAACTTTGCTTGAGGAGCAGAAACAATCTAACACATTAATCAAACGCCTTTCTGCATTGTAAATAAGAGTTTATTTCATTTGAAACCAAAATCTCTCATTTCGGTAAGCTTTGATCTTAACATTGCAGAAACTGACATTCTCTGAGGGGAAAAAAGCTTTTCAGCATCTGTGGAGCTGCGGTTTCTTCTTTCACTTTGGAGCACTGAAACAGTAGCACTGCTCATAGAAACGCAAAAATAAGCTGTTTGGGCATAGTAGCACTAACTTTACTTGAGGAGCAGAAATCATCTAACACATTAAAAAAACGCTTTCCTGCATTGCAAATAAGGGTTTATTTCACTTGAAACCAATGTCTTTCATATTGGCAAGCTTTGATCTTATCATTGCATAAACTGACATTCTGTTGCAAGGAAAACAGCTTTTCAGCATCTGTGGAGCTGCGGTCTCTTCTTTCATTCTGGAACACTGAAACACTGCCACTGTTCATAGAAACGCAAAAATAAGCTGTTTGGGCATAGTAGCACTAACTTTACTTGATAAGCAGAAAACATGTAATACATTAAAGAAACGACTTTCTGCATTGCAAATAAGGGTTTATTTCACTTGTAACCAATATCTTTCATATTGGCAAGCTTTGATCTTAACATTGCATAAACTGACATTCTCTGAGGGGAAAAAAGCTTATCAGCATCTGTGGAGCTGCGGTGTCTACTTTCATTCTGGAGCAATGACACAGTAGCACTGCTCATAGAAACGCAAAAATAAGCTGTTTGGGCATAGTAGCACTAACTTTACTTAAGGAGCAGAAATCATCTAACATATTAAAAAAAACGCTTTTCTGCATTGCAAACAAGAGTTTATTTTATGTGAAACCAATATCTCTCATTTCGGTAAGCTTTGATCTTAACATTGCATAAAGTGACATTCTCTTACAGGGAAAACAACATTTCAGCATCTGTGGACCTGCGGACTCTTCTTTCACTCAGGAGAACTGAAACAGAAGCACTGCTCATAGAAACGCAAAAATAAGCTGTTTGGGCATAGTAGCACTAACTTTACTTAAGGAGCAGAAATCATCTAACACATTAAAAAAACGCTTTCCTGCATTGCAAATAAGAGTTTATTTCATTTGAAACCAATATCTCTCATTTCGGTAAGCTTTGATCTTAACATTGCATAGACAGACATTCTCTGACGGGGAAAAAGCTTTTCAGCATCTGTGGAGCTGCGGTCTCTTCTTTCAATCTGGAACACTGAAACAGTGCCACTGTTCATAGAAACGCAAAAATAAGCTGTTTGGGCATAGTAGTACTAACTTTACTTATGCAGAAAACATGTAATACATTAAAGAAACGACTTTCTGCATTGCAAATAAGGGTTTATTTCACTTGTAACCAATATCTTTCATATTGGCAAGCTTTGATCTTAACATTGCAGAAACTGACATTCTCTGAGGGGAAAAAAGCTTTTCAGCATCTGTGAAGCTGCGGTTTCTACTTTCACTCTGGAACACTGAAACAGTGCCACTGTTCATAGAAATGCTAAAAGAAGCTGTTTGGGCATTGTATGACTAACTTTACTTGAAAAGCAGAAATCATCTAACACGTTAAAGAAACGCCTTTCTGCATTGCAAATAAGAGTTTATTTCATTTGAAACCAATATCTTTCATTTTGACGAGCTTTGATCTTAACATTGCATGAACTGACATTCTCTGAGGGGAAAAAAGCTTTTCAGCATCTGTGGAGCTGCGGTTTCTTCTTTCACTCTGGAGCACTGACACAGTGCCACTGTTCATAGAAACGCTAAAATAAGCTTTCGGGCATAATAGCATTAACTTTGCTTGAGGAGCAGAAACAATCTAACACATTAATCAAACGCCTTTCTGCATTGTAAATAAGAGTTTATTTCATTTGAAACCAATATCTCTCATTTCGGTAAGCTTTGATCTTAACATAGCATAAAGTGACATTCTCTTATAGGGAAAACAGCATTTCAGCATCTGTGGAGCTGCGGTCTCTTCTTTCAATCTGGAACACTGAAACAGTGCCACTGTTCATAGAAACGCAAAAATAAGCTGTTTGGGCATAGTAGCACTAACTTTACTTAAGGAGCAGAAATCATCTAACACATTAAAAAACGCTTTCATGCATTGCAAATAAGAGTTTATTTCATTTGAAACCAATATCTCTCATTTCGGTAAGCTTTGATCTTAACAATGCATAGACAGACATTCTCTGACGGGGAAAAAGCTTTTCAGAATCTGTGGAGCTGCGGTCTCTTCTTTCAATCTGGAACACTGAAACAGTGCCACTGTTCATAGAAACGCAAAAATAAGCTGTTTGGGCATAGTACTACTAACTTTACTTGATAAGCAGAAAACATGTAATACATTAAAGAAACGACTTTCTGCATTGCAAATAAGGGTTTATTTCACTTGTAACCAATATCTTTCATATTGGCAAGCTTTGATCTTAACATTGCAGAAACTGACATTCTCTGAGGGGAAAAAAGCTTTTCAGCATCTGTGGAGCTGCGGTTTCTACTTTCACTCTGGAGCACTGACACAGTAGCACTGCTCATAGAAACGCAAAAATAAGCTGTTTGGGCATAGTAGCACTAACTTTACTTAAGGAGCAGAAATCATCTAACATATTAAAAAAAAACGCTTTCCTGCATTGCAAATAAGTGTTTATTTTATTTGAAACCAATATCTCTCATTTCGGTAAGCTTTGATCTTAACATTGCATAAAGTGACATTCTCTTATAGGGAAAACATCATTTCAGCATCTGTGGAGCTGCGGTCTCATCTTTCATTCTGGAACACTGAAACAGTGCCACTGTTCATAGAAACGCAAAAATAAGCTGTTTGGGCATAGTAGTACTAACTTTACTTGATAAGCAGAAAACATGTAATACATTAAAGAAAGGACTTTCTGCATTGCAAATAAGGGTTTTTTCACTTGTAACCAATATCTTTCATATTGGCAAGCTTTGATCTTAACATTGCAGAAACTGACATTCTCTGAGGGGAAAAAAGTTTTCAGCATCTGTGGAGCTGCAGTTTCTTCTTTCACTTTGGAGCACTGAAACAGTAGCACTGCTCATAGAAACGCAAAAATAAGCTGTTTGGGCATAGTAGCACTAACTTTACTTAAGGAGCAGAAATCACCTAACACTTTAAAAAAAACGCTCTTCTACATTGCAAATAAGAGTTTATTTCATTTGAAACCAATATCTCTCAATTCGGTAAGCTTTGATCTTAATATTGCATAAAGTGACATTCTCTTACAGGGAAAATAGCATTTCAGCACCTGTGGAGCTGCGGTCTCTTCTTGCAATCTGGAACACTGAAACAGTGCCACTGTTCAGGGAAATGCTAAAAGAATCTGTTTGGGCATTGTATGACTAACTTTACTTGAAAAGCAGAAATCATCTAACACGTTAAAGAAACGCCTTTCTGCATTGCAAAGAAGAGTTTATTTCATGTGAAACCAATATCTTTCATTTTGACGAGCTTTGATCTTAACATTGCATGAACTGACATTCTCTTATAGGGAAAACAACATTTCAGCATCTGTGGAGCTGCGGTCTCATCTTTCACTCTGGAACACTGAAACAGTGCCACTGTTCATAGAAACGCAAAAATAAGCTGTTTTGGCATAGTAGCACTAACTTTACTTAAGCAGAAAACATGTAATTCATTAAAGAAACGACTTTCTGCATTGCAAATAAGGGTTTATTTCACTTGAAACCAATATCTTTCATATTGGCAAGCTTTGATCTTATCATTGCATAAACTGACATTCTGTTGCAAGGAAAACAGCTTTTCAGCATTTGTGGAGCTGCGGTCTCTTCTTTCATTCTGGAACACTGAAACAGTGCCACTGTTCATAGAAACGCAAAAATAAGCTGTTTGGGCATAGTAGCACTAACTTTACTTGATAAGCAGAAATCATCTAACATATTAAAAAAAACCCTTTCCTGCATTGCAAATAAGGGTTTATTTCACTTGTAACCAATATCTTTCATATTGGCAAGCTTTGATCTTAACATTGCAGAAACTGACATTCTCTGAGGGGAAAAAAGCTTTTCAGCATCTGTGGAGCTGCGGTTTCTTCTTTCACTTTGGAGCACTGAAACAGAAGCACTACTCATAGAAACGCAAAAATAAGCTGTTTGGGCATAGTACCACTAACTTTACTTGAGGAGCAGAAATCATCTAACACATTAAAAAAACGCTTTCCTGCATTGCAATTAAGAGTTTATTTCATTTGAAACCAATATCTCTCATTTCGGTAAGCTTTGATCTTAACATTGCATAGACAGACATTCTCTGACGGGGAAAAAGCTTTTCAGCATCTGTGGAGCTGCGGTCTCTTCTTTCAATCTGGAACACTGAAACAGTGCCACTGTTCATAGAAACGCAAAAATAAGCTGTTTGGGCATAGTAGTACTAACTTTACTTGATAAGCAGAAAACATGTAATACATTAAAGAAACGACTTTCTGCATTGCAAATAAGATTTTATTTCACTTGTAACCAATATCTTTCATATTGGCAAGCTTTGATCTTAACATTGCAGAAACTGACATTCTCTGAGGGGAAAAAAGCTTTTCAGCATCTGTGAAGCTGCGGTTTCTACTTTCACTCTGGAGCACTGACACAGTAGCACTGCTCATAGAAACGCAAAAATAAGCTGTTTGGGCATAGTAGCACTAACTTTACTTAAGGAGCAGAAATCACCTAACACTTTAAAAAAAACGCTTTTCTGCATTGCAAATAACAGTTTAATTCATTTGAAACCAATATCTCTCATTTCGGTAAGCTTTGATCTTAACATTGCTTAAAGTGACATTCTCTTACAGGGAAAACAGCATTTCAGCATCTGTGGAGCTGCGGACTCTTCTTTCACTCTGGAACACTGAAACAGTGCCACTGTTCATAGAAACGCAAAAATAAGCTGTTTGGGCATAGTAGCACTAGCTTTACTTAAGCAGAAAACATGTAATACATTAAAGAAACGACTTTCTGCATTGCAAAGAAGAGTTTATTTCATGTGAAACCAATATCTTTCATTTTGACGAGCTTTGATCTTAACATTGCATGAACTGACATTCTCTGAGGGGAAAAAAGCTTTTCAGCATCTGTGGAGCTGCGGTTTCTTCTTTCACTCTGGAGCACTGAAACAGTAGCACTGCTCATAGAAACGCAAAAATAAGCTGTTTGGGCATAGTAGCACTAACTTTACTTAAGGAGCAGAAATCACCTAACACTTTAAAAAAAACGCTTTTCTGCATTGCAAATAAGAGTTTAATTCATTTGAAACCAATATCTCTCATTTCGGTAAGCTTTGATCTTAACATTGCATAAAGTGACATTCTCTTACAGGTAAAACAGCATTTCAGCTTCTGTGGAGCTGCGGACTCTTCTTTCACTCAGTAGAACTGACACAGCGCCACTGTTCATAGAAACGCTAAAATAAGCTTTCGGGCATAATAGCATTAACTTTGCTTGAGGAGCAGAAACAATCTAACACATTAATCAAACGCCTTTCTGCATTGTAAATAAGAGTTTATTTCATTTGAAACCAAAATCTCTCATTTCGGTAAGCTTTGATCTTAACATTGCAGAAACTGACATTCTCTGAGGGGAAAAAAGCTTTTCAGCATCTGTGGAGCTGCGGTCTCTTCTTTCATTCTGGAACACTGAAACACTGCCACTGTTCATAGAAACGCAAAAATAAGCTGTTTGGGCATAGTAGCACTAACTTTACTTGATAAGCAGAAAACATGTAATACATTAAAGAAACGACTTTCTGCATTGCAAATAAGGGTTTATTTCACTTGTAACCAATATCTTTCATATTGGCAAGCTTTGATCTTAACATTGCATAAACTGACATTCTCTGAGGGGAAAAAAGCTTATCAGCATCTGTGGAGCTGCGGTTTCTACTTTCATTCTGGAGCACTGACACAGTAGCACTGCTCATAGAAACGCAAAAATAAGCTGTTTGGGCATAGTAGCACTAACTTTACTTAAGGAGCAGAAATCATCTAACATATTAAAAAAAAACGCTTTTCTGCATTGCAAACAAGAGTTTATTTTATGTGAAACCAATATCTCTCATTTCGGTAAGCTTTGATCTTAACATTGCATAAAGTGACATTCTCTTACAGGGAAAACAACATTTCAGCATCTGTGGACCTGCGGACTCTTCTTTCACTCAGGAGAACTGAAACAGAAGCACTGCTCATAGAATCGCAAAAATAAGCTGTTTGGGCATAGTAGCACTAACTTTACTTAAGGAGCAGAAATCATCTAACACATTAAAAAAACGCTTTCCTGCATTGCAAATAAGAGTTTATTTCATTTGAAACCAATATCTCTCATTTCGGTAAGCTTTGATCTTAACATTGCATAGACAGACATTCTCTGACGGGGAAAAAGCTTTTCAGCATCTGTGGAGCTGCGGTCTCTTCTTTCAATCTGGAACACTGAAACAGTGCCACTGTTCATAGAAACGCAAAAATAAGCTGTTTGGGCATAGTAGTACTAACTTTACTTAAGCAGAAAACATGTAATACATTAAAGAAACGACTTTCTGCATTGCAAATAAGGGTTTATTTCACTTATAACCAATATCTTTCATATTGGCAAGCTTTGATCTTAACATTGCAGAAACTGACATTCTCTGAGGGGAAAAAAGCTTTTCAGCATCTGTGAAGCTGCGGTTTCTACTTTCACTCTGGAACACTGAAACAGTGCCACTGTTCATAGAAATGCTAAAAGAAGCTGTTTGGGCATTGTATGACTAACTTTACTTGAAAAGCAGAAATCATCTAACACGTTAAAGAAACGCCTTTCTGCATTGCAAATAAGAGTTTATTTCATTTGAAACCAATATCTTTCATTTTGACGAGCTTTGATCTTAACATTGCATGAACTGACATTCTCTGAGGGGAAAAAAGCTTTTCAGCATCTGTGGAGCTGCGGTTTCTTCTTTCACTCTGGAGCACTGACACAGTGCCACTGTTCATAGAAACGCTAAAATAAGCTTTCGGGCATAATAGCATTAACTTTGCTTGAGGAGCAGAAACAATCTAACACATTAATCAAACGCCTTTCTGCATTGTAAATAAGAGTTTATTTCATTTGAAACCAATATCTCTCATTTCGGTAAGCTTTGATCTTAACATAGCATAAAGTGACATTCTCTTATAGGGAAAACAGCATTTCAGCATCTGTGGAGCTGCGGTCTCTTCTTTCAATCTGGAGCACTGAAACAGTGCCACTGTTCATAGAAACGCAAAAATAAGCTGTTTGGGCATAGTAGCACTAACTTTACTTAAGGAGCAGAAATCATCTAACACATTAAAAAACGCTTTCATGCATTGCAAATAAGAGTTTATTTCATTTGAAACCAATATCTCTCATTTCGGTAAGCTTTGATCTTAACAATGCATAGACAGACATTCTCTGACGGGGAAAAAGCTTTTCAGAATCTGTGGAGCTGCGGTCTCTTCTTTCAATCTGGAACACTGAAACAGTGCCACTGTTCATAGAAACGCAAAAATAAGCTGTTTGGGCATAGTACTACTAACTTTACTTGATAAGCAGAAAACATGTAATACATTAAAGAAACGACTTTCTGCATTGCAAATAAGGGTTTATTTCACTTGTAACCAATATCTTTCATATTGGCAAGCTTTGATCTTAACATTGCAGAAACTGACATTCTCTGAGGGGAAAAAAGCTTTTCAGCATCTGTGGAGCTGCGGTTTCTACTTTCACTCTGGAGCACTGACACAGTAGCACTGCTCATAGAAACGCAAAAATAAGCTGTTTGGGCATAGTAGCACTAACTTTACTTAAGGAGCAGAAATCATCTAACATATTAAAAAAAAACGCTTTCCTGCATTGCAAATAAGTGTTTATTTTATTTGAAACCAATATCTCTCATTTCGGTAAGCTTTGATCTGAACATTGCATAAAGTGACATTCTCTTACAGGGAAAACAGCATTTCAGCATCTGTGGAGCTGCGACTCTTCTTTCACTCAGGAGAACTGAAACAGTAGCACTGCTCATAGAAACGCAAAAATAAGCTGTTTGGGCATAGTAGCACTAACTTTACTTAAGGAGCAGAAATCACCTAACACTTTAAAAAAAACGCTTTTCTGCATTGCAAATAAGAGTTTATTTCATTTGAAACCAATTTCTCTCAATTCGGTAAGCTTTGATCTTAACATTGCATAAAGTGACATTCTCTTATAGGGAAAACAGCATTTCAGCACCTGTGGAGCTGCGGTCTCTTCTTGCAATCTGGAACACTGAAACAGTGCCACTGTTCAGGGAAATGCTAAAAGAAGCTGTTTGGGCATTGTATGACTAACTTTACTTGAAAAGCAGCAATCATCTAACACGTTAAAGAAACGCCTTTCTGCATTGCAAAGAAGAGTTTATTTCATTTGAAACCAATATCTTTCATTTTGACGAGCTTTGATCTTAACATTGCATGAACTGACATTCTCTGAGGGGAAAAAAGCTTTTCAGCATCTGTGGAGCTGCGGTTTCTTCTTTCACTCTGGAGCACTGAAACAATAGCACTGCTCATAGAAACGCAAAAATAAGCTGTTTGGGCATAGTAGCACTAACTTTACTTAAGGAGCAGAAATCACCTAACACTT
The DNA here is from genome assembly GCA_039654775.1 of Spinibarbus caldwelli. Taxonomy (NCBI): domain Eukaryota; kingdom Metazoa; phylum Chordata; class Actinopteri; order Cypriniformes; family Cyprinidae; genus Spinibarbus; species Spinibarbus caldwelli. The sequence continues at coordinate 36,113 of JBCAMP010000152.1, forward strand.
TAAAAAAAACGCTTTTCTGCATTGCAAATAAGAGTTTATTTCATTTGAGACCAATATCTCTCAATTCGGTAAGCTTTGATCTTAACATTGCTTAAAGTGACATTCTCTTATAGGGAAAACAGCATTTCAGCATCTGTGGAGCTGCGGACTCTTCTTTCACTCAGTAGAAAGCGTCACTGTTCATAGAAACGCTAAAATAAGCTTTCGGGCATAATAGCATTAACTTTGCTTGAGGAGCAGAAACAGTCTAACGCATTAATCAAACGCCTTTCTGCATTGTAAATATGAGTTTATTTCATTTGAAACCAAAACCTCTCATTTCGGTAAGCTTTGATCTTAACATTGCATAAAGTGACATTCTCTTATAGGGAAAACAACATTTCAGCATCTGTGGAGCTGCGGTCTCATCTTTCACTCTGGAACACTGAAACAGTGCCACTGTTCATAGAAACGCAAAAATAAGCTGTTTGGGCATAGTAGCACTAGCTTTACTTAAGCAGAAAACATGTAATACATTAAAGAAACGACTTTCTGCATTGCAAAGAAGAGTTTATTTCATGTGAAACCAATATCAATCATTTTGACGAGCTTTGATCTTAACATTGCATGAACTGACATTCTCTGAGGGGAAAAAAGCTTTTCAGCATCTGTGGAGCTGCGGTTTCTTCTTTTACTCTGGAGCACTGAAACAGTAGCACTGCTCATAGAAACGCAAAAATAAGCTGTTTGGGCATAGTAGCACTAACTTTACTTAAGGAGCAGAAATCACCTAACACTTTAAAAAAAACGCTTTTCTGAATTGCAAATAAGAGTTTAATTCATTTGAAACCAATATCTCTCATTTCGGTAAGCTTTGATCTTAACATTGCATGAAGTGACATTCTCTTATAGGGAAAACAGCATTTCAGCATCTGTGGAGCTGCAGACTCTTCTTTCACTCAGGAGAACTGAAACAGTAGCACTGTTCATAGAAACGCTAAAATAAGCTTTCGGGCATAATAGTATTAACTTTGCTTGAGGAGCAGAAACAATCTAACACATTAATCAAACGCCTTTCTGCATTGTAAATAAGAGTTTATTTCATTTGAAACCAAAATCTCTCATTTCGGTAAGCTTTGATCTTAACATTGCATAAAGTGACATTCTCTTATAGGGAAAACAACATTTCAGCATCTGTGGAGCTGCGGTCTCATCTTTCACTCTGGAACACTGAAACAGTGCCACTGTTCATAGAAACGCAAAAATGAGCTGTTTGGGCATAGTAGCACTAACTTTACTTAAGCAGAAAACATGTAATACATTAAAGAAACGACTTTCTGCATTGCAAATAAGAGTTTATTTTATTTGAAACCAATATCTCTCATCTCGGTAAGCTTTGATCTTAACATTGCATAGACAGACATTCTCTGACGGGGAAAAAGCTTTTCAGCATCTGTGGACCTGCGGTCTCTTCTTTCAATCTGGAACACTGAAACAGTGCCACTGTTCATAGAAACGCTAAAATAAGCTGTTTGGGCATAGTAGTACTAACTTTACTTGATAAGCAGAAAACATGTAATACATTAAAGAAACGACTTTCTGCATTGCAAATAAGGGTTTATTTCACTTGTAACCAATATCTTTCATATCGGCAAGCTTTGATCTTAACATTGCAGAAACTGACATTCTCTGAGGGGAAAAAAGCTTTTCAGCATCTGTAAAGCTGCGGTTTCTACTTTCACTCTGGAGCACTGACACAGTAGAACTGCTCATAGAAACGCAAAAATAAGCTGTTTGGGCATAGTAGCACTAACTTTACTTAAGGAGCAGAAATCATCTAACATATTAAAAAAAAAACGCTTTCCTGCATTGCAAATAAGAGTTTATTTTATTTGAAACCAATATCTCTCATTTCGGTAAGCTTTGATCTTAACATTGCATAAAGTGACATTCTCTTACAGGGAAAACAGCATTTCAGCATCTGTGGAGCTGCGGACTCTTCTTTCACTCAGGAGAACTGAAACAGTAGCACTGCTCATAGAAACGCAAAAATAAGCTGTTTGGGCATAGTAGAACTAACTTTACTTAAGGAGCAGAAATCACCTAACACTTTAAAAAAAAACGCTCTTCTGCATTGCAAATAAGAGTTTATTTCATTTGAAACCAATATCTCTCATTTCGGTAAGCTTTGATCTTAACATTGCATAAAGTGACATTCTCTTATAGAGAAAACAGCATTTCAGCATCTGTGGAGCTGCGGTCTCTTCTTTCAATCTGGAACACTGAAACAGTGCCACTGTTCATAGAAACGCAAAAATAAGCTGTTTGAGCATAGTAGCACTAACTTTACTTGAGGAGCAGAAATCATCTAACACATTAAAAAAACGCTTTCCTGCATTGCAAATAAGAGTTTATTTCATTTGAAACCAATATCTCTCATTTCGGTAAGCTTTGATCTTAACATTGCATAGACAGACATTCTCTGACGGGGAAAAAGCTTTTCAGCATCTGTGGAGCTGCGGTCTCTTCTTTCAATCTGGAACACTGAAACAGTGCCACTGTTCAAAGAAACGCAAAAATAATCTGTTTGGGCATAGTAGCACTAAATTTACTTAAGCAGAAAACATGTAATACATTAAAGAAACGACTTTCTGCATTGCAAATAAGGGTTTATTTCACTTGAAACCAATATCTTTCATATTGGCAAGCTTTGATCTAATCATTGCATAAACTGACATTCTCTTACAAAGAAAACAGCTTTTCAGCATCTGTGGAGCTGCGGTCTCTTCTTTCAATCTGGAACACTGAAACAGTGCCACTGTTCATAGAAACGCAAAAATAAGCTGTTTGGGCATAGTAGTACTAACTTTACTTAAGCAGAAAACATGTAATACATTAAAGAAACGACTTTCTGCATGGCAAATAAGGGTTTATTTCATTTGAAACCAATATCTCTCAATTCGGTAAGCTTTGATCTTAACATTGCATAAAGTGACATTCTCTTACAGGGAAAACAGCATTTCAGCACCTGTGGAGCTGCGGTTTCTTCTTTCACTTTGGAGCACTGAAACAGAAGCACTGCTCATAGAAACGCAAAAATAAGCTGTTTGGGCATAGTACCACTAACTTTACTTGAGGAGCAGAAATCATCTAACACATTAAAAAAACGCTTTCCTGCATTGCAATTAAGAGTTTATTTCATTTGAAACCAATATCTCTCATTTCGGTAAGCTTTGATCTTAACATTGCATAGACAGACATTCTCTGACGGGGAAAAAGCTTTTCAGCATCTGTGGAGCTGCGGTCTCTTCTTTCAATCTGGAACACTGAAACAGTGCCACTGTTCATAGAAACGCAAAAATAAGCTGTTTGGGCATAGTAGTACTAACTTTACTTGATAAGCAGAAAACATGTAATACATTAAAGAAACGACTTTCTGCATTGCAAATAAGATTTTATTTCACTTGTAACCAATATCTTTCATATTGGCAAGCTTTGATCTTAATATTGCAGAAACTGACATTCTCTGAGGGGAAAAAAGCTTTTCAGCATCTGTGAAGCTGCGGTTTCTACTTTCACTCTGGAGCACTGACACAGTAGCACTGCTCATAGAAACGCAAAAATAAGCTGTTTGGGCATAGTAGCACTAACTTTACTTAAGGAGCAGAAATCACCTAACACTTTAAAAAAAACGCTTTTCTGCATTGCAAATAACAGTTTAATTCATTTGAAACCAATATCTCTCATTTCGGTAAGCTTTGATCTTAACATTGCTTAAAGTGACATTCTCTTACAGGGAAAACAGCATTTCAGCATCTGTGGAGCTGCGGACTCTTCTTTCACTCTGGAACACTGAAACAGTGCCACTGTTCATAGAAACGCAAAAATAAGCTGTTTGGGCATAGTAGCACTAGCTTTACTTAAGCAGAAAACATGTAATACATTAAAGAAACGACTTTCTGCATTGCAAAGAAGAGTTTATTTCATGTGAAACCAATATCTTTCATTTTTACGAGCTTTGATCTTAACATTGCATGAACTGACATTCTCTGAGGGGAAAAAAGCTTTTCAGCATCTGTGGAGCTGCGGTTTCTTCTTTCACTCTGGAGCACTGAAACAGTAGCACTGCTCATAGAAACGCAAAAATAAGCTGTTTGGGCATAGTAGCACTAACTTTACTTAAGGAGCAGAAATCACCTAACACTTTTAAAAAAACGCTTTTCTGCATTGCAAATAAGAGTTTAATTCATTTGAAACCAATATCTCTCATTTCGGTAAGCTTTGATCTTAACATTGCATAAAGTGACATTCTCTTACAGGTAAAACAGCATTTCAGCATCTGTGGAGCTGCGGTTTCTACTTTCATTCTGGAGCACTGACACAGTAGCACTGCTCATAGAAACGCAAAAATAAGCTGTTTGGGCATAGTAGCACTAACTGTACTTAAGGAGCAGAAATCATCTAACATATTAAAAAAAACGCTTTCCTGCATTGCAAACAAGAGTTTATTTTATGTGAAACCAATATCTCTCATTTCGGTAAGCTTTGATCTTAACATTGCATAAAGTGACATTCTCTTACAGGGAAAACAGCATTTCAGCATCTGTGGAGCTGCGGACTCTTCTTTCACTCAGGAGAACTGAAACAGTAGCACTGCTCATAGAAACGCAAAAATAAGCTGTTTGGGCATAGTAGCACTAACTTTACTTAAGGAGCAGAAATCATCTAACACATTAAAAAAACGCTTTCCTGCATTGCAAATAAGAGTTTATTTCATTTGAAACCAATATCTCTCATTTCGGTAAGCTTTGATCTTAACATTGCATAGACAGACATTCTCTGACGGGGAAAAAGCTTTTCAGCATCTGTGAAGCTGCGGTTTCTACTTTCACTCTGGAGCACTGACACAGTAGAACTGCTCATAGAAACGCAAAAATAAGCTGTTTGGGCATAGTAGCACTAACTTTACTTAAGCAGAAAACATGTAATACATTAAAGAAACGACTTTCTGCATTGCAAATAAGGGTTTATTTCACTTGAAACTAATATCTCTCATTTCGGTAAGCTTTGTTCTTAACATTGCTTAAAGTGACATTCTCTTACAGGGAAAACAGCATTTCAGCATCTGTGGAGCTGCGGACTCTTCTTTCACTCAGCAGAAAGCGGCACTGTTCAAAGAAACGCTAAAATAAGCTTTCGAGCATAATAGCATTAACTTTGCTTGAGGAGCAGAAACAGTCTAACACATTAATCAAACGCCTTTCTGCATTGTAAATATGAGTTTATTTCATTTGAAACCAAAATCTCTCATTTCGGTAAGCTTTGATCTTAACATTGCATAAAGTGACATTCTCTTATAGGGAAAACAGCATTTCAGCATCTGTGGAGCTGCGGTCTCATCTTTCACTCTGGAACACTGAAACAGTGCCACTGTTCATAGAAACGCAAAAATAAGCTGTTTGGGCATAGTAGCACTAACTTTACTTAAGCAGAAAACGTAATACATTAAAGAAACGACTTTCTGCATTGCAAATAAGAGTTTATTTCATTTGAAACCAATATCTCTCATTTCGGTAAGCTTTGATCTTAACATTGCATAAAGTGACATTCTCTTATAGAGAAAACAGCATTTCAGCATCTGTGGAGCTGCGGTCTCTTCTTTCAATCTGGAACACTGAAACAGTGCCACTGTTCATAGAAACGCAAAAATAAGCTGTTTGAGCATAGTAGCACTAACTTTACTTAAGGAGCAGAAATCATCTAACACATTAAAAAAACGCTTTCCTGCATTGCAAATAAGAGTTTATTTCATTTGAAACCAATATCTCTCATTTCGGTAAGCTTTGATCTTAACATTGCTTAAAGTGACATTCTCTTACAGGGAAAACAGCATTTCAGTATCTGTGGAGCTGCGGACTCTTCTTTCACTCAGTAGAACTGACACAGCGCCACTGTTCATAGAAACGCTAAAATAAGCTTTCGGGCATAATAGCATTAACTTTGCTTGAGGAGCAGAAACAATCTAACACTTTAATCAAACGCCTTTCTGCATTGTAAATAAGAGTTTATTTCATTTGAAACCAAAATCTCTCATTTCGGTAAGCTTTGATCTTAACATTGCATAAAGTGACATTCTCTTATAGGGAAAACAACATTTCAGCATCTGGGGAGCTGCGGTCTCATCTTTCATTCTGGAAAACTGAAACAGTGCCACTGTTCATAGAAATGCTAAAAGAATATGTTTGGGCATAGTAGCACTAACTTTACTTCAGCAGAAAACATGTAATACATTAAAGAAACGACTTTCTGCATTGCAAATAAGGGTTTATTTCACTTGAAACCAATATCTTTCATATTGGCAAGCTTTGATCTTAACATTGCATAAACTCACATTCTCTTACAAGGAAAACAGCTTTTCAGCATCTGTGGAGCTGCGGTCTCTTCTTGCAATCTGGAACACTGAAACAGTGCCACTGTTCAGGGAAATGCTAAAAGAAGGTGTTTGGGCATTGTATGACTAACTTTACTTGAAAAGCAGAAATCATCTAACACGTTAAAGAAACGCCTTTCTGCATTGCAAAGAAGAGTTTATTTCATTTGAAACCAATATCTTTCATTTTGACGAGCTTTGATCTTAACATTGCATGAACTGACATTCTCTGAGGGGAAAAAAGCTTTTCAGCATCTGTGAAGCTGCGGTTTCTTCTTTCACTGAAACAATTGCACTGCTCATAGAAACGCAAAAATAAGCTGTTTGGGCATAGTAGCACTAACTTTACTTAAGGAGCAGAAATCACCTAACACTTTAAAAAAAACGCTTTTCTGCATTGCAAATAAGAGTTTATTTCATTTGAAACCAATATCTCTCATTTCGGTAAGCTTTGTTCTTAACATTGCTTAAAGTGACATTCTCTTACAGGGAAAACAGCATTTCAGCATCTGTGGAGCTGCGGACTCTTCTTTCACTCAGCAGAAAGCGCCACTGTTCATAGAAACGCTAAAATAAGCTTTCGGGCATAATAGCATTAACTTTGCTTGAGGAGCAGAAACAGTCTAACACATTAATCAAACGCCTTTCTGCATTGTAAATATGAGTTTATTTCATTTGAAACCAAAATCTCTCATTTCGGTAAGCTTTGATCTTAACATTGCATAAAGTGACATTCTCTTATAGGGAAAACAGCATTTCAGCATCTGTGGAGCTGCGGTCTCATCTTTCACTCTGGAACACTGAAACAGTGCCACTGTTCATAGAAACGCAAAAATAAGCTGTTTGGGCATAGTAGCACTAACTTTACTTAAGCAGAAAACGTAATACATTAAAGAAACGACTTTCTGCATTGCAAATAAGAGTTTATTTCATTTGAAACCAATATCTCTCATTTCGGTAAGCTTTGATCTTAACATTGCATAAAGTGACATTCTCTTATAGGGAAAACAGCATTTCAGCATCTGTGGAGCTGCGGTCTCTTCTTTCAATCTGAAACAGTGCCACTGTTCATAGAAACGCAAAAATAAGCTGTTTGAGCATAGTAGCACTAACTTTACTTAAGGAGCAGAAATCATCTAACACATTAAAAAAACGCTTTCCTGCATTGCAAATAAGAGTTTATTTCATTTGAAACCAATATCTCTCATTTCGGTAAGCTTTGATCTTAACATTGCATAAAGTGACATTCTCTTATAGGGAAAACAACATTTCAGCATCTGGGGAGCTGCGGTCTCATCTTTCATTCTGGAAAACTGAAACAGTGCCACTGTTCATAGAAATGCTAAAAGAAGATGTTTGGGCATTGTATGACTAACTTTACTTGAAAAGCAGAAATCCTTTAACACGTTAAAGAAACGCCTTTCTGCATTGCAAATAAGAGTTTATTTCATTTGAAACCAATATCTTTCATTTTGACGAGCTTTGATCTTAACATTGCATGAACTGACATTCTCTGAGGGGAAAAAAGCTTTTCAACATCTGTGGAGCTGCGGTTTCTTCTTTCACTCTGGAGCACTGAAACAATAGCACTGCTCATAGAAACGCAAAAATAAGCTGTTTGGGCATAGTAGCACTAACTTTACTTAAGGAGCAGAAATCACCTAACACTTTAAAAAAAACGCTTTTCTGCATTGCAAATAAGAGTTTATTTCATTTGAAACCAATATCTCTCATTTCGGTAAGCTTTGATCTTAACATTGCATAAAGTGACATTCTCATATAGGGAAAACAACATTTCAGCATCTGTGGAGCTGCGGTCTCATCTTTCACTCTGGAACACTGAAACAGTGCCACTGTTCATAGAAACGCAAAAATAAGCTGTTTGGGCATAGTAGCACTAACTTTACTTAAGCAGAAAACATGTAATACATTAAAGAAACGACTTTCTGCATTGCAAATAAGGGTTTATTTCATTTGAAACCAATATCTCTCATTTCGGTAAGCTTTGATCTTAATATTGCATAAAGTGACATTCTCTTATAGGGAAAACAGCATTTCAGCATCTGTGGAGCTGCGGTCTCATCTTTCACTCTGGAACACTGAAACAGTGCCACTGTTCATAGAAACGCAAAAATAAGCTGTTTGGGCATAGTAGCACTAACTTTACTTAAGCAGAAAACATGTAATACATTAAAGAAACGACTTTCTGCATTGCAAATAAGGGTTTATTTCACTTGAAGGCAATATCTTTCATATTGGCAAGCTTTGATCTTAACATTGCATAAACTCACATTCTCTTACAAGGAAAACAGCTTTTCAGCATCTGTGGAGCTGCGGTCTCTTCTTTCAATCTGGAACACTGAAACAGTGCCACTGTTCATAGAAACGCAAAAATAAGCTGTTTGGGCATAGTAGTACTAACTTTACTTGATAAGCAGAAAACATGTAATACATTAAAGAAACGACTTTCTGCATTGCAAATAAGAGTTTATTTCATTTGAAACCAATATCTCTCATTTCGGTAAGCTTTGATCTTAACATTGCATAAAGTGACATTCTCTTATAGGGAAAACAACATTTCAGCATCTGTGGAGCTGCGGTCTCATCTTTCACTCTGGAACACTGAAACAGTGCCACTGTTCATAGAAACGCAAAAATAAGCTGTTTGGGCATAGTAGCACTAACTTTACTTAAGCAGAAAACGTAATACATTAAAGAAACGACTTTCTGCATTGCAAATAAGAGTTTATTTCATTTGAAACCAATATCTCTCATTTCGGTAAGCTTTGATCTTAACATTGCATAAAGTGACATTCTCTTATAGGGAAAACAGCATTTCAGCATCTGTGGAGCTGCGGTCTCTTCTTTCAATCTGGAACACTGAACCAGTGCCACTGTTCATAGAAACGCAAAAATAAGCTGTTTGAGCATAGTAGCACTAACTTTACTTGAGGAGCAGAAATCATCTAACACATTAAAAAAACGCTTTCCTGCATTGCAAATAAGAGTTTATTTCATTTGAAACCAATATCTCTCATTTCGGTAAGCTTTGATCTTAACATTGCATAGACAGACATTCTCTGACGGGGAAAAAGCTTTTCAGGATCTGTGGAGCTGCGGTCTCATCTTTCACTCTGGAACACTGAAACAGTGCCACTGTTCATAGAAACGCAAAAATAAGCTGTTTGGGCATAGTAGCACTAACTTTACTTCAGCAGAAAACATGTAATACATTAAAGAAACGACTTTCTGCATTGCAAATAAGAGTTTATTTCATTTGAAACCAATATCTCTCATTTCGGTAAGCTTAGATCTTAACATTGCATAAAGTGACATTCTCTTATAGGGAAAACAGCATTTCAGCATCTGTGGAGCTGCGGTCTCATCTTTCACTCTGGAACACTGAAACAGTGCCACTGTTCATAGAAACGCAAAAATAAGCTGTTTGGGCATAGTAGCACTAACTTTACTTAAGGAGCAGAAATCACCTAACACTTTAAAAAAAACGCTTTTCTGCATTGCAAATAAGAGTTTATTTCATTTGAAACCAATATCTCTCATTTCGGTAAGCTTTGATCTTAACATTGCATAAAGTGACATTCTCATATAGGGAAAACAACATTTCAGCATCTGTGGAGCTGCGGTCTCATCTTTCACTCTGGAACACTGAAACAGTGCCACTGTTCATAGAAACGCAAAAATAAGCTGTTTGGGCATAGTAGCACTAACTTTACTTAAGCAGAAAACATGTAATACATTAAAGAAACGACTTTCTGCATTGCAAATAAGGGTTTATTTCATTTGAAACCAATATCTCTCATTTCGGTAAGCTTTGATCTTAATATTGCATAAAGTGACATTCTCTTATAGGGAAAACAGCATTTCAGCATCTGTGGAGCTGCGGTCTCATCTTTCACTCTGGAACACTGAAACAGTGCCACTGTTCATAGAAACGCAAAAATAAGCTGTTTGGGCATAGTAGCACTAACTTTACTTAAGCAGAAAACATGTAATACATTAAAGAAACGACTTTCTGCATTGCAAATAAGGGTTTATTTCACTTGAAGGCAATATCTTTCATATTGGCAAGCTTTGATCTTAACATTGCATAAACTCACATTCTCTTACAAGGAAAACAGCTTTTCAGCATCTGTGGAGCTGCGGTCTCTTCTTTCAATCTGGAACACTGAAACAGTGCCACTGTTCATAGAAACGCAAAAATAAGCTGTTTGGGCATAGTAGTACTAACTTTACTTGATAAGCAGAAAACATGTAATACATTAAAGAAACGACTTTCTGCATTGTAAATAAGGGTTTATTTCACTTGTAACCAATATCTTTCATATTGGCAAGCTTTGATGTTAACATTGCAGAAACTGACATTCTCTGAGGGGAAAAAAGCTTTTCAGCATCTTTGGAGCTGCGGTTTCTTCTTTCACTCTGGAGCACTGAAACAGTAGCACTGCTCATAGAAACGCAAAAATAAGCTGTTTGGGCATAGTAGCACTAACTTTACTTAAGGAGCAGAAAAAATCTAACACTTTAAAAAAAACGCTTTTCTGCATTGCAAATAAGAGTTTATTTCATTTGAAACCAATATCTCTCATTTCGGTAAGCTTTGATCTTAACATTGCATAAAGTGACATTCTCTTATAGGGAAAACAACATTTCAGCATCTGTGGAGCTGCGGTCTCATCTTTCACTCTGGAACACTGAAACAGTGCCACTGTTCATAGAAACGCAAAAATAAGCTGTTTGGGCATAGTAGCACTAACTTTACTTAAGCAGAAAACGTAATACATTAAAGAAACGACTTTCTGCATTGCAAATAAGAGTTTATTTCATTTGAAACCAATATCTCTCATTTCGGTAAGCTTTGATCTTAACATTGCATAAAGTGACATTCTCTTATAGGGAAAACAGCATTTCAGCATCTGTGGAGCTGCGGTCTCTTCTTTCAATCTGGAACACTGAACCAGTGCCACTGTTCATAGAAACGCAAAAATAAGCTGTTTGAGCATAGTAGCACTAACTTTACTTGAGGAGCAGAAATCATCTAACACATTAAAAAAACGCTTTCCTGCATTGCAAATAAGAGTTTATTTCATTTGAAACCAATATCTCTCATTTCGGTAAGCTTTGATCTTAACATTGCATAGACAGACATTCTCTGACGGGGAAAAAGCTTTTCAGGATCTGTGGAGCTGCGGTCTCATCTTTCACTCTGGAACACTGAAACAGTGCCACTGTTCATAGAAACGCAAAAATAAGCTGTTTGGGCATAGTAGCACTAACTTTACTTCAGCAGAAAACATGTAATACATTAAAGAAACGACTTTCTGCATTGCAAATAAGAGTTTATTTCATTTGAAACCAATATCTCTCATTTCGGTAAGCTTTGATCTTAACATTGCATAAAGTGACATTCTCTTATAGGGAAAACAGCATTTCAGCATCTGTGGAGCTGTGGTCTCATCTTTCACTCTGGAACACTGAAACAGTGCCACTGTTCATAGAAACGCAAAAATAAGCTGTTTGGGCATAGTAGCAGTAACTTTACTTAAGCAGAAAACATGTAATACATTAAAGAAACGACTTTCTGCATTGTAAATAAGGGTTTATTTCACTTGTAACCAATATCTTTCATATTGGCAAGCTTTGATCTTAACATTGCATAAACTCACATTCTCTTACAAGGAAAACAGCTTTTCAGCATCTGTGGAGCTGCGGTCTCTTCTTTCAATCTGGAACACTGAAACAGTGCCACTGTTCATAGAAACGCAAAAATAAGCTGTTTGGGCATAGTAGTACTAACTTTACTTGATAAGCAGAAAACATGTAATACATTAAAGAAACGACTTTCTGCATTGTAAATAAGGGTTTATTTCACTTGTAACCAATATCTTTCATATTGGCAAGCTTTGATGTTAACATTGCAGAAACTGACATTCTCTGAGGGGAAAAAAGCTTTTCAGCATCTTTGGAGCTGCGGTTTCTTCTTTCACTCTGGAGCACTGAAACAGTAGCACTGCTCATAGAAACGCAAAAATAAGCTGTTAGGGCATAGTAGCACTAACTTTACTTAAGGAGCAGAAATCATCTAACACTTTAAAAAAAACGCTTTTCTGCATTGCAAATAAGAGTTTATTTCATTTGAAACCAATATCTCTCATTTCGGTAATCTTTGATCTTAACATTGCTTAAAGAGACATTCTCTTACAGGGAAAACAGCATTTCAGCATCTGTGGAGCTGCGGACTCTTCTTTCACTCAGGAGAACTGAAACAGTAGCACTGCTCATAGAAACGCAAAAATAAGCTGTTTGGGCATAGTAGCACTAACTTTACTTAAGGAGCAGAAATCACCTAACACTTTAAAAAAAACGCTTTTCTGCATTGCAAATAAGAGTTTATTTCATTTGAAACCAATATCTCTCAATTCGGTAATCTTTGATCTTAACATTGCATAAAGTGACATTCTCTTACAGGGAAAACAGCATTTCAGCACCTGTGGAGCTGCGGTCTCTTCTTGCAATCTGGAACACTGAAACAGTGCCACTGTTCAGGGAAATGCTAAAAGAAGCTGTTTCGGCATTGTATGACTAACTTTACTTGAAAAGCAGAAATCATGTAACACGTTAAAGAAAAGCCTTTCTGCATTGCAAAGAAGAGTTTATTTCATTTGAAACCAATATCTCTCATTTCGGTAAGCTTTGATCTTAATATTGCTTAAAGTGACATTGTCTTACAGGGAAAACAGCATTTCAGCATCTGTGGAGCTGCGGACTCTTCTTTCACTCAGTAGAACTGACACAGCGCCACTGTTCATAGAAACGCTAAAATAAGCTTTCGGGCATAATAGCTTTAACTTTGCTTGAGGAGCAGAAACAATCTAACACATTAATCAAACGCCTTTCTGCATTGTAAATATGAGTTTATTTCATTTGAAACCAAAATCTCTCATTTCGGTAAGCTTTGATCTTAACATTGCATAAAGTGACATTCTCTTATAGGGAAAACAACATTTCAGCATCTGTGGAGCTGCGGTCTCATCTTTCACTCTGGAACACTGAAACAGTGCCACTGTTCATAGAAACGCAAAAATAAGCTGTTTGGGCATAGTAGCACTAACTTTACTTAAGCAGAAAACATGTAATACATTAAAGAAACGACTTTCTGCATTGCAAATAAGGGTTTATTTCATTTGAAACCAATATCTCTCATTTCGGTAAGCTTTGATCTTAATATTGCATAAAGTGACATTCTCTTATAGGGAAAACAGCATTTCAGCATCTGTGGAGCTGCGGTCTCATCTTTCACTCTGGAACACTGAAACAGTGCCACTGTTCATAGAAACGCAAAAATAAGCTGTTTGGGCATAGTAGCACTAACTTTACTTAAGCAGAAAACATGTAATACATTAAAGAAACGACTTTCTGCATTGCAAATAAGGGTTTATTTCACTTGAAGGCAATATCTTTCATATTGGCAAGCTTTGATCTTAACATTGCAGAAACTGACATTCTCTGAGGGGAAAAAAGCTTTTCAGCATCTGTGGAGCTGCGGTTTCTATTCACTCTGGAACACTGAAACAGTGCCACTGCTCATAGAAACGCAAAAATAAGCTGTTTGGGCTTAGTAGCACTAACTTTACTTAAGGAGCAGAAATCATCTAACATATTAAAAAAAAACGCTTTCCTGCATTGCAAATAAGTGTTTATTTTATTTGAAACCAATATCTCTCATTTCGGTAAGCTTTGATCTTAACATTGCTTAAAGTGACATTCTCTTACAGGGAAAACAGCATTTCAGTATCTGTGGAGCTGCGGACTCTTCTTTCACTCAGTAGAACTGACACAGCGCCACTGTTCATAGAAACGCTAAAATAAGCTTTCGGGCATAATAGCATTAACTTTGCTTGAGGAGCAGAAACAATCTAACACTTTAATCAAACGCCTTTCTGCATTGTAAATAAGGGTTTATTTCATTTGAAACCAAAATCTCTCATTTCGGTAAGCTTTGATCTTAACATTGCATAAAGTGACATTCTCTTATAGGGAAAACAACATTTCAGCATCTGGGGAGCTGCGGTCTCATCTTTCATTCTGGAAAACTGAAACAGTGCCACTGTTCATAGAAATGCTAAAAGAAGATGTTTGGGCATTGTATGACTAACTTTACTTGAAAAGCAGAAATCATCTAACACGTTAAAGATACGCCTTTCTGCATTGCAAATAAGAGTTTATTTCATTTGAAACCAATATCTTTCATATTGGCAAGCTTTGATCTTAACATTGCAGAAACTGACATTCTCTGAGGGGAAAAAAGCTTTTCAGCATCTTTGGAGCTGCGGTTTCTTCTTTCACTCTGGAGCACTGAAACAGTAGCACTGCTCATAGAAACGCAAAAATAAGCTGTTTGGGCATAGTAGCACTAGCTTTACTTAAGGAGCAGAAATCACCTAACACTTTAAAAAAAACGCTTTTCTGCATTACAAATAAGAGTTTATTTCATTTGAAACCAATATCTCTCATTTCGGTAAGCTTTGATCTTAACATTGCATAAAGTGACATTCTCATATAGGGAAAACAACATTTCAGCATCTGTGGAGCTGCGGTCTCATCTTTCACTCTGGAACACTGAAACAGTGCCACTGTTCATAGAAACGCAAAAATAAGCTGTTTGGGCATAGTAGCACTAACTTTACTTAAGCAGAAAACATGTAATACATTAAAGAAACGACTTTCTGCATTGCAAATAAGGGTTTATTTCACTTGAAACCAATATCTTTCATATTGGCAAGCTTTGATCTTAACATTGCATAAACTCACATTCTCTTACAAGGAAAACAGCTTTTCAGCATCTGTGGAGCTGCGGTCTCTTCTTTCAATCTGGAACACTGAAACAGTGCCACTGTTCATAGAAACGCAAAAATAAGCTGTTTGGGCATAGTAGTACTAACTTTACTTGATAAGCAGAAAACATGTAATACATTAAAGAAACGACTTTCTGCATTGTAAATAAGGGTTTATTTCACTTGTAACCAATATCTTTCATATTGGCAAGCTTTGATCTTAACATTGCAGAAACTGACATTCTCTGAGGGGAAAAAAGCTTTTCAGCATCTTTGGAGCTGCGGTTTCTTCTTTCACTCTGGAGCACTGAAACAGTAGCACTGCTTATAGAAATGCAAAAATAAGCTGTTTGGGCATAGTAGCACTAACTTTACTTAAGGAGCAGAAATCATCTAACACTTTAAAAAAAACGCTTTTCTGCATTGCAAATAAGAGTTTATTTCATTTGAAACCAATATCTCTCATTTCGGTAATCTTTGATCTTAACATTGCTTAAAGTGACATTCTCTTACAGGGAAAACAGCATTTCAGCACCTGTGGAGCTGCGGTCTCTTCTTGCAATCTGGAACACTGAAACAGTGCCACTGTTCAGGGAAATGCTAAAAGAAGGTGTTTGGGCATTGTATGACTAACTTTACTTGAAAAGCAGAAATCATCTAACACGTTAAAGAAACGCCTTTCTGCATTGCAAAGAAGAGTTTATTTCATTTGAAACCAATATCTTTCATTTTGACGAGCTTTGATCTTAACATTGCATGAACTGACATTCTCTGAGGGGAAAAAAGCTTTTCAGCATCTGTGGAGCTGCGGTTTCTTCTTTCACTCTGGAGCACTGAAACAATTGCACTGCTCATAGAAACGCAAAAATAAGCTGTTTGGGCATAGTAGCACTAACTTTACTTAAGGAGCAGAAATCACCTAACACTTTAAAAAAAACGCTTTTCTGCATTGCAAATAAGAGTTTATTTCATTTGAAACCAATATCTCTCATTTCGGTAAGCTTTGTTCTTAACATTGCTTAAAGTGACATTCTCTTACAGGGAAAACAGCATTTCAGCATCTGTGGAGCTGCGGACTCTTCTTTCACTCAGCAGAAAGCGCCACTGTTCATAGAAACGCTAAAATAAGCTTTCGGGCATAATAGCATTAACTTTGCTTGAGGAGCAGAAACAGTCTAACACATTAATCAAACGCCTTTCTGCATTGTAAATATGAGTTTATTTCATTTGAAACCAAAATCTCTCATTTCGGTAAGCTTTGATCTTAACATTGCATAAAGTGACATTCTCTTATAGGGAAAACAGCATTTCAGCATCTGTGGAGCTGCGGTCTCATCTTTCACTCTGGAACACTGAAACAGTGCCACTGTTCATAGAAACGCAAAAATAAGCTGTTTGGGCATAGTAGCACTAACTTTACTTAAGCAGAAAACGTAATACATTAAAGAAACGACTTTCTGCATTGCAAATAAGAGTTTATTTCATTTGAAACCAATATCTCTCATTTCGGTAAGCTTTGATCTTAACATTGCATAAAGTGACATTCTCTTATAGGGAAAACAGCATTTCAGCATCTGTGGAGCTGCGGTCTCTTCTTTCAATCTGGAACACTGAACCAGTGCCACTGTTCATAGAAACGCAAAAATAAGCTGTTTGAGCATAGTAGCACTAACTTTACTTGAGGAGCAGAAATCATCTAACACATTAAAAAAACGCTTTCCTGCATTGCAAATAAGAGTTTATTTCATTTGAAACCAATATCTCTCATTTCGGTAAGCTTTGATCTTAACATTGCATAGACAGACATTCTCTGACGGGGAAAAAGCTTTTCAGGATCTGTGGAGCTGCGGTCTCATCTTTCACTCTGGAACACTGAAACAGTGCCACTGTTCATAGAAACGCAAAAATAAGCTGTTTGGGCATAGTAGCACTAACTTTACTTCAGCAGAAAACATGTAATACATTAAAGAAACGACTTTCTGCATTGCAAATAAGAGTTTATTTCATTTGAAACCAATATCTCTCATTTCGGTAAGCTTTGATCTTAACATTGCATAAAGTGACATTCTCTTATAGGGAAAACAGCATTTCAGCATCTGTGGAGCTGTGGTCTCATCTTTCACTCTGGAACACTGAAACAGTGCCACTGTTCATAGAAACGCAAAAATAAGCTGTTTGGGCATAGTAGCAGTAACTTTACTTAAGCAGAAAACATGTAATACATTAAAGAAACGACTTTCTGCATTGTAAATAAGGGTTTATTTCACTTGTAACCAATATCTTTCATATTGGCAAGCTTTGATCTTAACATTGCATAAACTCACATTCTCTTACAAGGAAAACAGCTTTTCAGCATCTGTGGAGCTGCGGTCTCTTCTTTCAATCTGGAACACTGAAACAGTGCCACTGTTCATAGAAACGCAAAAATAAGCTGTTTGGGCATAGTAGTACTAACTTTACTTGATAAGCAGAAAACATGTAATACATTAAAGAAACGACTTTCTGCATTGTAAATAAGGGTTTATTTCACTTGTAACCAATATCTTTCATATTGGCAAGCTTTGATGTTAACATTGCAGAAACTGACATTCTCTGAGGGGAAAAAAGCTTTTCAGCATCTTTGGAGCTGCGGTTTCTTCTTTCACTCTGGAGCACTGAAACAGTAGCACTGCTCATAGAAACGCAAAAATAAGCTGTTAGGGCATAGTAGCACTAACTTTACTAAAGGAGCAGAAATCATCTAACACTTTAAAAAAAACGCTTTTCTGCATTGCAAATAAGAGTTTATTTCATTTGAAACCAATATCTCTCATTTCGGTAATCTTTGATCTTAACATTGCTTAAAGAGACATTCTCTTACAGGGAAAACAGCATTTCAGCATCTGTGGAGCTGCGGACTCTTCTTTCACTCAGGAGAACTGAAACAGTAGCACTGCTCATAGAAACGCAAAAATAAGCTGTTTGGGCATAGTAGCACTAACTTTACTTAAGGAGCAGAAATCACCTAACACTTTAAAAAAAACGCTTTTCTGCATTGCAAATAAGAGTTTATTTCATTTGAAACCAATATCTCTCAATTCGGTAATCTTTGATCTTAACATTGCATAAAGTGACATTCTCTTACAGGGAAAACAGCATTTCAGCACCTGTGGAGCTGCGGTCTCTTCTTGCAATCTGGAACACTGAAACAGTGCCACTGTTCAGGGAAATGCTAAAAGAAGCTGTTTCGGCATTGTATGACTAACTTTACTTGAAAAGCAGAAATCATGTAACACGTTAAAGAAAAGCCTTTCTGCATTGCAAAGAAGAGTTTATTTCATTTGAAACCAATATCTCTCATTTCGGTAAGCTTTGATCTTAATATTGCTTAAAGTGACATTGTCTTACAGGGAAAACAGCATTTCAGCATCTGTGGAGCTGCGGACTCTTCTTTCACTCAGTAGAACTGACACAGCGCCACTGTTCATAGAAACGCTAAAATAAGCTTTCGGGCATAATAGCTTTAACTTTGCTTGAGGAGCAGAAACAATCTAACACATTAATCAAACGCCTTTCTGCATTGTAAATATGAGTTTATTTCATTTGAAACCAAAATCTCTCATTTCGGTAAGCTTTGATCTTAACATTGCATAAAGTGACATTCTCTTATAGGGAAAACAACATTTCAGCATCTGTGGAGCTGCGGTCTCATCTTTCACTCTGGAACACTGAAACAGTGCCACTGTTCATAGAAACGCAAAAATAAGCTGTTTGGGCATAGTAGCACTAACTTTACTTAAGCAGAAAACATGTAATACATTAAAGAAACGACTTTCTGCATTGCAAATAAGGGTTTATTTCATTTGAAACCAATATCTCTCATTTCGGTAAGCTTTGATCTTAATATTGCATAAAGTGACATTCTCTTATAGGGAAAACAGCATTTCAGCATCTGTGGAGCTGCGGTCTCATCTTTCACTCTGGAACACTGAAACAGTGCCACTGTTCATAGAAACGCAAAAATAAGCTGTTTGGGCATAGTAGCACTAACTTTACTTAAGCAGAAAACATGTAATACATTAAAGAAACGACTTTCTGCATTGCAAATAAGGGTTTATTTCACTTGAAGGCAATATCTTTCATATTGGCAAGCTTTGATCTTAACATTGCAGAAACTGACATTCTCTGAGGGGAAAAAAGCTTTTCAGCATCTGTGGAGCTGCGGTTTCTACTTTCACTCTGGAACACTGAAACAGTGCCACTGCTCATAGAAACGCAAAAATAAGCTGTTTGGGCTTAGTAGCACTAACTTTACTTAAGGAGCAGAAATCATCTAACATATTAAAAAAAAACGCTTTCCTGCATTGCAAATAAGTGTTTATTTTATTTGAAACCAATATCTCTCATTTCGGTAAGCTTTGATCTTAACATTGCTTAAAGTGACATTCTCTTACAGGGAAAACAGCATTTCAGTATCTGTGGAGCTGCGGACTCTTCTTTCACTCAGTAGAACTGACACAGCGCCACTGTTCATAGAAACGCTAAAATAAGCTTTCGGGCATAATAGCATTAACTTTGCTTGAGGAGCAGAAACAATCTAACACTTTAATCAAACGCCTTTCTGCATTGTAAATAAGGGTTTATTTCATTTGAAACCAAAATCTCTCATTTCGGTAAGCTTTGATCTTAACATTGCATAAAGTGACATTCTCTTATAGGGAAAACAACATTTCAGCATCTGGGGAGCTGCGGTCTCATCTTTCATTCTGGAAAACTGAAACAGTGCCACTGTTCATAGAAATGCTAAAAGAAGATGTTTGGGCATTGTATGACTAACTTTACTTGAAAAGCAGAAATCATCTAACACGTTAAAGATACGCCTTTCTGCATTGCAAATAAGAGTTTATTTCATTTGAAACCAATATCTTTCATATTGGCAAGCTTTGATCTTAACATTGCAGAAACTGACATTCTCTGAGGGGAAAAAAGCTTTTCAGCATCTTTGGAGCTGCGGTTTCTTCTTTCACTCTGGAGCACTGAAACAGTAGCACTGCTCATAGAAACGCAAAAATAAGCTGTTTGGGCATAGTAGCACTAGCTTTACTTAAGGAGCAGAAATCACCTAACACTTTAAAAAAAACGCTTTTCTGCATTACAAATAAGAGTTTATTTCATTTGAAACCAATATCTCTCATTTCGGTAAGCTTTGATCTTAACATTGCATAAAGTGACATTCTCATATAGGGAAAACAACATTTCAGCATCTGTGGAGCTGCGGTCTCATCTTTCACTCTGGAACACTGAAACAGTGCCACTGTTCATAGAAACGCAAAAATAAGCTGTTTGGGCATAGTAGCACTAACTTTACTTAAGCAGAAAACATGTAATACATTAAAGAAACGACTTTCTGCATTGCAAATAAGGGTTTATTTCACTTGAAACCAATATCTTTCATATTGGCAAGCTTTGATCTTAACATTGCATAAACTCACATTCTCTTACAAGGAAAACAGCTTTTCAGCATCTGTGGAGCTGCGGTCTCTTCTTTCAATCTGGAACACTGAAACAGTGCCACTGTTCATAGAAACGCAAAAATAAGCTGTTTGGGCATAGTAGTACTAACTTTACTTGATAAGCAGAAAACATGTAATACATTAAAGAAACGACTTTCTGCATTGTAAATAAGGGTTTATTTCACTTGTAACCAATATCTTTCATATTGGCAAGCTTTGATCTTAACATTGCAGAAACTGACATTCTCTGAGGGGAAAAAAGCTTTTCAGCATCTTTGGAGCTGCGGTTTCTTCTTTCACTCTGGAGCACTGAAACAGTAGCACTGCTTATAGAAATGCAAAAATAAGCTGTTTGGGCATAGTAGCACTAACTTTACTTAAGGAGCAGAAATCATCTAACACTTTAAAAAAAACGCTTTTCTGCATTGCAAATAAGAGTTTATTTCATTTGAAACCAATATCTCTCATTTCGGTAATCTTTGATCTTAACATTGCTTAAAGTGACATTCTCTTACAGGGAAAACAGCATTTCAGCACCTGTGGAGCTGCGGTCTCTTCTTGCAATCTGGAACACTGAAACAGTGCCACTGTTCAGGGAAATGCTAAAAGAAGGTGTTTGGGCATTGTATGACTAACTTTACTTGAAAAGCAGAAATCATCTAACACGTTAAAGAAACGCCTTTCTGCATTGCAAAGAAGAGTTTATTTCATTTGAAACCAATATCTTTCATTTTGACGAGCTTTGATCTTAACATTGCATGAACTGACATTCTCTGAGGGGAAAAAAGCTTTTCAGCATCTGTGGAGCTGCGGTTTCTTCTTTCACTCTGGAGCACTGAAACAATTGCACTGCTCATAGAAACGCAAAAATAAGCTGTTTGGGCATAGTAGCACTAACTTTACTTAAGGAGCAGAAATCACCTAACACTTTAAAAAAAACGCTTTTCTGCATTGCAAATAAGAGTTTATTTCATTTGAAACCAATATCTCTCATTTCGGTAAGCTTTGTTCTTAACATTGCTTAAAGTGACATTCTCTTACAGGGAAAACAGCATTTCAGCATCTGTGGAGCTGCGGACTCTTCTTTCACTCAGCAGAAAGCGCCACTGTTCATAGAAACGCTAAAATAAGCTTTCGGGCATAATAGCATTAACTTTGCTTGAGGAGCAGAAACAGTCTAACACATTAATCAAACGCCTTTCTGCATTGTAAATATGAGTTTATTTCATTTGAAACCAAAATCTCTCATTTCGGTAAGCTTTGATCTTAACATTGCATAAAGTGACATTCTCTTATAGGGAAAACAGCATTTCAGCATCTGTGGAGCTGCGGTCTCATCTTTCACTCTGGAACACTGAAACAGTGCCACTGTTCATAGAAACGCAAAAATAAGCTGTTTGGGCATAGTAGCACTAACTTTACTTAAGCAGAAAACGTAATACATTAAAGAAACGACTTTCTACATTGCAAATAAGAGTTTATTTCATTTGAAACCAATATCTCTCATTTCGGTAAGCTTTGATCTTAACATTGCATAAAGTGACATTCTCTTATAGGGAAAACAGCATTTCAGCATCTGTGGAGCTGCGGTCTCTTCTTTCAATCTGGAACACTGAAACAGTGCCACTGTTCATAGAAACGCAAAAATAAGCTGTTTGAGCATAGTAGCACTAACTTTACTTAAGGAGCAGAAATCATCTAACACATTAAAAAAACGCTTTCCTGCATTGCAAATAAGAGTTTATTTCATTTGAAACCAATATCTCTCATTTCGGTAAGCTTTGATCTTAACATTGCTTAAAGTGACAGTCTCTTACAGGGAAAACAGCATTTCAGTATCTGTGGAGCTGCGGACTCTTCTTTCACTCAGTAGAACTGACACAGCGCCACTGTTCATAGAAACGCTAAAATAAGCTTTCGGGCATAATAGCATTAACTTTGCTTGAGGAGCAGAAACAATCTAACACTTTAATCAAACGCCTTTCTGCATTGTAAATAAGAGTTTATTTCATTTGAAACCAAAATCTCTCATTTCGGTAAGCTTTGATCTTAACATTGCATAAAGTGACATTCTCTTATAGGGAAAACAACATTTCAGCATCTGGGGAGCTGCGGTCTCATCTTTCATTCTGGAAAACTGAAACAGTGCCACTGTTCATAGAAATGCTAAAAGAAGATGTTTGGGCATTGTATGACTAACTTTACTTGAAAAGCAGAAATCATCTAACACGTTAAAGATACGCCTTTCTGCATTGCAAATAAGAGTTTATTTCATTTGAAACCAATATCTTTCATATTGGCAAGCTTTGATCTTAACATTGCAGAAACTGACATTCTCTGAGGGGAAAAAAGCTTTTCAGCATCTTTGGAGCTGCGGTTTCTTCTTTCACTCTGGAGCACTGAAACAGTAGCACTGCTCATAGAAACGCAAAAATAAGCTGTTTGGGCATAGTAGCACTAGCTTTACTTAAGGAGCAGAAATCACCTAACACTTTAAAAAAAACGCTTTTCTGCATTACAAATAAGAGTTTATTTCATTTGAAACCAATATCTCTCATTTCGGTAAGCTTTGATCTTAACATTGCATAAAGTGACATTCTCATATAGGGAAAACAACATTTCAGCATCTGTGGAGCTGCGGTCTCATCTTTCACTCTGGAACACTGAAACAGTGCCACTGTTCATAGAAACGCAAAAATAAGCTGTTTGGGCATAGTAGCACTAACTTTACTTAAGCAGAAAACATGTAATACATTAAAGAAACGACTTTCTGCATTGCAAATAAGGGTTTATTTCACTTGAAACCAATATCTTTCATATTGGCAAGCTTTGATCTTAACATTGCATAAACTCACATTCTCTTACAAGGAAAACAGCTTTTCAGCATCTGTGGAGCTGCGGTCTCTTCTTTCAATCTGGAACACTGAAACAGTGCCACTGTTCATAGAAACGCAAAAATAAGCTGTTTGGGCATAGTAGTACTAACTTTACTTGATAAGCAGAAAACATGTAATACATTAAAGAAACGACTTTCTGCATTGTAAATAAGGGTTTATTTCACTTGTAACCAATATCTTTCATATTGGCAAGCTTTGATCTTAACATTGCAGAAACTGACATTCTCTGAGGGGAAAAAAGCTTTTCAGCATCTTTGGAGCTGCGGTTTCTTCTTTCACTCTGGAGCACTGAAACAGTAGCACTGCTTATAGAAATGCAAAAATAAGCTGTTTGGGCATAGTAGCACTAACTTTACTTAAGGAGCAGAAATCATCTAACACTTTAAAAAAAACGCTTTTCTGCATTGCAAATAAGAGTTTATTTCATTTGAAACCAATATCTCTCATTTCGGTAATCTTTGATCTTAACATTGCTTAAAGTGACATTCTCTTACAGGGAAAACAGCATTTCAGCACCTGTGGAGCTGCGGTCTCTTCTTGCAATCTGGAACACTGAAACAGTGCCACTGTTCAGGGAAATGCTAAAAGAAGGTGTTTGGGCATTGTATGACTAACTTTACTTGAAAAGCAGAAATCATCTAACACGTTAAAGAAACGCCTTTCTGCATTGCAAAGAAGAGTTTATTTCATTTGAAACCAATATCTTTCATTTTGACGAGCTTTGATCTTAACATTGCATGAACTGACATTCTCTGAGGGGAAAAAAGCTTTTCAGCATCTGTGGAGCTGCGGTTTCTTCTTTCACTCTGGAGCACTGAAACAATTGCACTGCTCATAGAAACGCAAAAATAAGCTGTTTGGGCATAGTAGCACTAACTTTACTTAAGGAGCAGAAATCACCTAACACTTTAAAAAAAACGCTTTTCTGCATTGCAAATAAGAGTTTATTTCATTTGAAACCAATATCTCTCATTTCGGTAAGCTTTGTTCTTAACATTGCTTAAAGTGACATTCTCTTACAGGGAAAACAGCATTTCAGCATCTGTGGAGCTGCGGACTCTTCTTTCACTCAGCAGAAAGCGCCACTGTTCATAGAAACGCTAAAATAAGCTTTCGGGCATAATAGCATTAACTTTGCTTGAGGAGCAGAAACAGTCTAACACATTAATCAAACGCCTTTCTGCATTGTAAATATGAGTTTATTTCATTTGAAACCAAAATCTCTCATTTCGGTAAGCTTTGATCTTAACATTGCATAAAGTGACATTCTCTTATAGGGAAAACAGCATTTCAGCATCTGTGGAGCTGCGGTCTCATCTTTCACTCTGGAACACTGAAACAGTGCCACTGTTCATAGAAACGCAAAAATAAGCTGTTTGGGCATAGTAGCACTAACTTTACTTAAGCAGAAAACGTAATACATTAAAGAAACGACTTTCTACATTGCAAATAAGAGTTTATTTCATTTGAAACCAATATCTCTCATTTCGGTAAGCTTTGATCTTAACATTGCATAAAGTGACATTCTCTTATAGGGAAAACAGCATTTCAGCATCTGTGGAGCTGCGGTCTCTTCTTTCAATCTGGAACACTGAAACAGTGCCACTGTTCATAGAAACGCAAAAATAAGCTGTTTGAGCATAGTAGCACTAACTTTACTTAAGGAGCAGAAATCATCTAACACATTAAAAAAACGCTTTCCTGCATTGCAAATAAGAGTTTATTTCATTTGAAACCAATATCTCTCATTTCGGTAAGCTTTGATCTTAACATTGCTTAAAGTGACATTCTCTTACAGGGAAAACAGCATTTCAGTATCTGTGGAGCTGCGGACTCTTCTTTCACTCAGTAGAACTGACACAGCGCCACTGTTCATAGAAACGCAAAAATAAGCTGTTTGGGCATAGTAGCACTAACTTTACTTAAGCAGAAAACGTAATACATTAAAGAAACGACTTTCTGCATTGCAAATAAGAGTTTATTTCATTTGAAACCAATATCTCTCATTTCGGTAAGCTTTGATCTTAACATTGCATAAAGTGACATTCTCTTATAGGGAAAACAGCATTTCAGCATCTGTGGAGCTGCGGTCTCTTCTTTCAATCTGGAACACTGAACCAGTGCCACTGTTCATAGAAACGCAAAAATAAGCTGTTTGAGCATAGTAGCACTAACTTTACTTGAGGAGCAGAAATCATCTAACACATTAAAAAAACGCTTTCCTGCATTGCAAATAAGAGTTTATTTCATTTGAAACCAATATCTCTCATTTCGGTAAGCTTTGATCTTAACATTGCATAGACAGACATTCTCTGACGGGGAAAAAGCTTTTCAGGATCTGTGGAGCTGCGGTCTCATCTTTCACTCTGGAACACTGAAACAGTGCCACTGTTCATAGAAACGCAAAAATAAGCTGTTTGGGCATAGTAGCACTAACTTTACTTCAGCAGAAAACATGTAATACATTAAAGAAACGACTTTCTGCATTGCAAATAAGAGTTTATTTCATTTGAAACCAATATCTCTCATTTCGGTAAGCTTTGATCTTAACATTGCATAAAGTGACATTCTCTTATAGGGAAAACAGCATTTCAGCATCTGTGGAGCTGTGGTCTCATCTTTCACTCTGGAACACTGAAACAGTGCCACTGTTCATAGAAACGCAAAAATAAGCTGTTTGGGCATAGTAGCAGTAACTTTACTTAAGCAGAAAACATGTAATACATTAAAGAAACGACTTTCTGCATTGTAAATAAGGGTTTATTTCACTTGTAACCAATATCTTTCATATTGGCAAGCTTTGATCTTAACATTGCATAAACTCACATTCTCTTACAAGGAAAACAGCTTTTCAGCATCTGTGGAGCTGCGGTCTCTTCTTTCAATCTGGAACACTGAAACAGTGCCACTGTTCATAGAAACGCAAAAATAAGCTGTTTGGGCATAGTAGTACTAACTTTACTTGATAAGCAGAAAACATGTAATACATTAAAGAAACGACTTTCTGCATTGTAAATAAGGGTTTATTTCACTTGTAACCAATATCTTTCATATTGGCAAGCTTTGATGTTAACATTGCAGAAACTGACATTCTCTGAGGGGAAAAAAGCTTTTCAGCATCTTTGGAGCTGCGGTTTCTTCTTTCACTCTGGAGCACTGAAACAGTAGCACTGCTCATAGAAACGCAAAAATAAGCTGTTTGGGCATAGTAGCACTAACTTTACTTAAGGAGCAGAAATCATCTAACACTTTAAAAAAAACGCTTTTCTGCATTGCAAATAAGAGTTTATTTCATTTGAAACCAATATCTCTCATTTCGGTAATCTTTGATCTTAACATTGCTTAAAGAGACATTCTCTTACAGGGAAAACAGCATTTCAGCATCTGTGGAGCTGCGGACTCTTCTTTCACTCAGGAGAACTGAAACAGTAGCACTGCTCATAGAAACGCAAAAATAAGCTGTTTGGGCATAGTAGCACTAACTTTACTTAAGGAGCAGAAATCACCTAACACTTTAAAAAAAACGCTTTTCTGCATTGCAAATAAGAGTTTATTTCATTTGAAACCAATATCTCTCAATTCGGTAATCTTTGATCTTAACATTGCATAAAGTGACATTCTCTTACAGGGAAAACAGCATTTCAGCACCTGTGGAGCTGCGGTCTCTTCTTGCAATCTGGAACACTGAAACAGTGCCACTGTTCAGGGAAATGCTAAAAGAAGCTGTTTCGGCATTGTATGACTAACTTTACTTGAAAAGCAGAAATCATGTAACACGTTAAAGAAAAGCCTTTCTGCATTGCAAAGAAGAGTTTATTTCATTTGAAACCAATATCTCTCATTTCGGTAAGCTTTGATCTTAATATTGCTTAAAGTGACATTGTCTTACAGGGAAAACAGCATTTCAGCATCTGTGGAGCTGCGGACTCTTCTTTCACTCAGTAGAACTGACACAGCGCCACTGTTCATAGAAACGCTAAAATAAGCTTTCGGGCATAATAGCTTTAACTTTGCTTGAGGAGCAGAAACAATCTAACACATTAATCAAACGCCTTTCTGCATTGTAAATATGAGTTTATTTCATTTGAAACCAAAATCTCTCATTTCGGTAAGCTTTGATCTTAACATTGCATAAAGTGACATTCTCTTATAGGGAAAACAACATTTCAGCATCTGTGGAGCTGCGGTCTCATCTTTCACTCTGGAACACTGAAACAGTGCCACTGTTCATAGAAACGCAAAAATAAGCTGTTTGGGCATAGTAGCACTAACTTTACTTAAGCAGAAAACATGTAATACATTAAAGAAACGACTTTCTGCATTGCAAATAAGGGTTTATTTCATTTGAAACCAATATCTCTCATTTCGGTAAGCTTTGATCTTAATATTGCATAAAGTGACATTCTCTTATAGGGAAAACAGCATTTCAGCATCTGTGGAGCTGCGGTCTCATCTTTCACTCTGGAACACTGAAACAGTGCCACTGTTCATAGAAACGCAAAAATAAGCTGTTTGGGCATAGTAGCACTAACTTTACTTAAGCAGAAAACATGTAATACATTAAAGAAACGACTTTCTGCATTGCAAATAAGGGTTTATTTCACTTGAAGGCAATATCTTTCATATTGGCAAGCTTTGATCTTAACATTGCAGAAACTGACATTCTCTGAGGGGAAAAAAGCTTTTCAGCATCTGTGGAGCTGCGGTTTCTACTTTCACTCTGGAACACTGAAACAGTGCCACTGCTCATAGAAACGCAAAAATAAGCTGTTTGGGCTTAGTAGCACTAACTTTACTTAAGGAGCAGAAATCATCTAACATATTAAAAAAAAACGCTTTCCTGCATTGCAAATAAGTGTTTATTTTATTTGAAACCAATATCTCTCATTTCGGTAAGCTTTGATCTTAACATTGCTTAAAGTGACATTCTCTTACAGGGAAAACAGCATTTCAGTATCTGTGGAGCTGCGGACTCTTCTTTCACTCAGTAGAACTGACACAGCGCCACTGTTCATAGAAACGCTAAAATAAGCTTTCGGGCATAATAGCATTAACTTTGCTTGAGGAGCAGAAACAATCTAACACTTTAATCAAACGCCTTTCTGCATTGTAAATAAGGGTTTATTTCATTTGAAACCAAAATCTCTCATTTCGGTAAGCTTTGATCTTAACATTGCATAAAGTGACATTCTCTTATAGGGAAAACAACATTTCAGCATCTGGGGAGCTGCGGTCTCATCTTTCATTCTGGAAAACTGAAACAGTGCCACTGTTCATAGAAATGCTAAAAGAAGATGTTTGGGCATTGTATGACTAACTTTACTTGAAAAGCAGAAATCATCTAACACGTTAAAGATACGCCTTTCTGCATTGCAAATAAGAGTTTATTTCATTTGAAACCAATATCTTTCATATTGGCAAGCTTTGATCTTAACATTGCAGAAACTGACATTCTCTGAGGGGAAAAAAGCTTTTCAGCATCTTTGGAGCTGCGGTTTCTTCTTTCACTCTGGAGCACTGAAACAGTAGCACTGCTCATAGAAACGCAAAAATAAGCTGTTTGGGCATAGTAGCACTAGCTTTACTTAAGGAGCAGAAATCACCTAACACTTTAAAAAAAACGCTTTTCTGCATTACAAATAAGAGTTTATTTCATTTGAAACCAATATCTCTCATTTCGGTAAGCTTTGATCTTAACATTGCTTAAAGTGACATTCTCTTACAGGGAAAACAGCATTTCAGTATCTGTGGAGCTGCGGACTCTTCTTTCACTCAGTAGAACTGACACAGCGCCACTGTTCATAGAAACGCAAAAATAAGCTGTTTGGGCATAGTAGCACTAACTTTACTTAAGCAGAAAACGTAATACATTAAAGAAACGACTTTCTGCATTGCAAATAAGAGTTTATTTCATTTGAAACCAATATCTCTCATTTCGGTAAGCTTTGATCTTAACATTGCATAAAGTGACATTCTCTTATAGGGAAAACAGCATTTCAGCATCTGTGGAGCTGCGGTCTCTTCTTTCAATCTGGAACACTGAACCAGTGCCACTGTTCATAGAAACGCAAAAATAAGCTGTTTGAGCATAGTAGCACTAACTTTACTTGAGGAGCAGAAATCATCTAACACATTAAAAAAACGCTTTCCTGCATTGCAAATAAGAGTTTATTTCATTTGAAACCAATATCTCTCATTTCGGTAAGCTTTGATCTTAACATTGCATAGACAGACATTCTCTGACGGGGAAAAAGCTTTTCAGGATCTGTGGAGCTGCGGTCTCATCTTTCACTCTGGAACACTGAAACAGTGCCACTGTTCATAGAAACGCAAAAATAAGCTGTTTGGGCATAGTAGCACTAACTTTACTTCAGCAGAAAACATGTAATACATTAAAGAAACGACTTTCTGCATTGCAAATAAGAGTTTATTTCATTTGAAACCAATATCTCTCATTTCGGTAAGCTTTGATCTTAACATTGCATAAAGTGACATTCTCTTATAGGGAAAACAGCATTTCAGCATCTGTGGAGCTGTGGTCTCATCTTTCACTCTGGAACACTGAAACAGTGCCACTGTTCATAGAAACGCAAAAATAAGCTGTTTGGGCATAGTAGCAGTAACTTTACTTAAGCAGAAAACATGTAATACATTAAAGAAACGACTTTCTGCATTGTAAATAAGGGTTTATTTCACTTGTAACCAATATCTTTCATATTGGCAAGCTTTGATCTTAACATTGCATAAACTCACATTCTCTTACAAGGAAAACAGCTTTTCAGCATCTGTGGAGCTGCGGTCTCTTCTTTCAATCTGGAACACTGAAACAGTGCCACTGTTCATAGAAACGCAAAAATAAGCTGTTTGGGCATAGTAGTACTAACTTTACTTGATAAGCAGAAAACATGTAATACATTAAAGAAACGACTTTCTGCATTGTAAATAAGGGTTTATTTCACTTGTAACCAATATCTTTCATATTGGCAAGCTTTGATGTTAACATTGCAGAAACTGACATTCTCTGAGGGGAAAAAAGCTTTTCAGCATCTTTGGAGCTGCGGTTTCTTCTTTCACTCTGGAGCACTGAAACAGTAGCACTGCTCATAGAAACGCAAAAATAAGCTGTTTGGGCATAGTAGCACTAACTTTACTTAAGGAGCAGAAATCATCTAACACTTTAAAAAAAACGCTTTTCTGCATTGCAAATAAGAGTTTATTTCATTTGAAACCAATATCTCTCATTTCGGTAATCTTTGATCTTAACATTGCTTAAAGAGACATTCTCTTACAGGGAAAACAGCATTTCAGCATCTGTGGAGCTGCGGACTCTTCTTTCACTCAGGAGAACTGAAACAGTAGCACTGCTCATAGAAACGCAAAAATAAGCTGTTTGGGCATAGTAGCACTAACTTTACTTAAGGAGCAGAAATCACCTAACACTTTAAAAAAAACGCTTTTCTGCATTGCAAATAAGAGTTTATTTCATTTGAAACCAATATCTCTCAATTCGGTAATCTTTGATCTTAACATTGCATAAAGTGACATTCTCTTACAGGGAAAACAGCATTTCAGCACCTGTGGAGCTGCGGTCTCTTCTTGCAATCTGGAACACTGAAACAGTGCCACTGTTCAGGGAAATGCTAAAAGAAGCTGTTTCGGCATTGTATGACTAACTTTACTTGAAAAGCAGAAATCATGTAACACGTTAAAGAAAAGCCTTTCTGCATTGCAAAGAAGAGTTTATTTCATTTGAAACCAATATCTCTCATTTCGGTAAGCTTTGATCTTAATATTGCTTAAAGTGACATTGTCTTACAGGGAAAACAGCATTTCAGCATCTGTGGAGCTGCGGACTCTTCTTTCACTCAGTAGAACTGACACAGCGCCACTGTTCATAGAAACGCTAAAATAAGCTTTCGGGCATAATAGCTTTAACTTTGCTTGAGGAGCAGAAACAATCTAACACATTAATCAAACGCCTTTCTGCATTGTAAATATGAGTTTATTTCATTTGAAACCAAAATCTCTCATTTCGGTAAGCTTTGATCTTAACATTGCATAAAGTGACATTCTCTTATAGGGAAAACAACATTTCAGCATCTGTGGAGCTGCGGTCTCATCTTTCACTCTGGAACACTGAAACAGTGCCACTGTTCATAGAAACGCAAAAATAAGCTGTTTGGGCATAGTAGCACTAACTTTACTTAAGCAGAAAACATGTAATACATTAAAGAAACGACTTTCTGCATTGCAAATAAGGGTTTATTTCATTTGAAACCAATATCTCTCATTTCGGTAAGCTTTGATCTTAATATTGCATAAAGTGACATTCTCTTATAGGGAAAACAGCATTTCAGCATCTGTGGAGCTGCGGTCTCATCTTTCACTCTGGAACACTGAAACAGTGCCACTGTTCATAGAAACGCAAAAATAAGCTGTTTGGGCATAGTAGCACTAACTTTACTTAAGCAGAAAACATGTAATACATTAAAGAAACGACTTTCTGCATTGCAAATAAGGGTTTATTTCACTTGAAGGCAATATCTTTCATATTGGCAAGCTTTGATCTTAACATTGCAGAAACTGACATTCTCTGAGGGGAAAAAAGCTTTTCAGCATCTGTGGAGCTGCGGTTTCTACTTTCACTCTGGAACACTGAAACAGTGCCACTGCTCATAGAAACGCAAAAATAAGCTGTTTGGGCTTAGTAGCACTAACTTTACTTAAGGAGCAGAAATCATCTAACATATTAAAAAAAAACGCTTTCCTGCATTGCAAATAAGTGTTTATTTTATTTGAAACCAATATCTCTCATTTCGGTAAGCTTTGATCTTAACATTGCTTAAAGTGACATTCTCTTACAGGGAAAACAGCATTTCAGTATCTGTGGAGCTGCGGACTCTTCTTTCACTCAGTAGAACTGACACAGCGCCACTGTTCATAGAAACGCTAAAATAAGCTTTCGGGCATAATAGCATTAACTTTGCTTGAGGAGCAGAAACAATCTAACACTTTAATCAAACGCCTTTCTGCATTGTAAATAAGGGTTTATTTCATTTGAAACCAAAATCTCTCATTTCGGTAAGCTTTGATCTTAACATTGCATAAAGTGACATTCTCTTATAGGGAAAACAACATTTCAGCATCTGGGGAGCTGCGGTCTCATCTTTCATTCTGGAAAACTGAAACAGTGCCACTGTTCATAGAAATGCTAAAAGAAGATGTTTGGGCATTGTATGACTAACTTTACTTGAAAAGCAGAAATCATCTAACACGTTAAAGATACGCCTTTCTGCATTGCAAATAAGAGTTTATTTCATTTGAAACCAATATCTTTCATATTGGCAAGCTTTGATCTTAACATTGCAGAAACTGACATTCTCTGAGGGGAAAAAAGCTTTTCAGCATCTTTGGAGCTGCGGTTTCTTCTTTCACTCTGGAGCACTGAAACAGTAGCACTGCTCATAGAAACGCAAAAATAAGCTGTTTGGGCATAGTAGCACTAGCTTTACTTAAGGAGCAGAAATCACCTAACACTTTAAAAAAAACGCTTTTCTGCATTACAAATAAGAGTTTATTTCATTTGAAACCAATATCTCTCATTTCGGTAAGCTTTGATCTTAACATTGCATAAAGTGACATTCTCATATAGGGAAAACAACATTTCAGCATCTGTGGAGCTGCGGTCTCATCTTTCACTCTGGAACACTGAAACAGTGCCACTGTTCATAGAAACGCAAAAATAAGCTGTTTGGGCATAGTAGCACTAACTTTACTTAAGCAGAAAACATGTAATACATTAAAGAAACGACTTTCTGCATTGCAAATAAGGGTTTATTTCACTTGAAACCAATATCTTTCATATTGGCAAGCTTTGATCTTAACATTGCATAAACTCACATTCTCTTACAAGGAAAACAGCTTTTCAGCATCTGTGGAGCTGCGGTCTCTTCTTTCAATCTGGAACACTGAAACAGTGCCACTGTTCATAGAAACGCAAAAATAAGCTGTTTGGGCATAGTAGTACTAACTTTACTTGATAAGCAGAAAACATGTAATACATTAAAGAAACGACTTTCTGCATTGTAAATAAGGGTTTATTTCACTTGTAACCAATATCTTTCATATTGGCAAGCTTTGATCTTAACATTGCAGAAACTGACATTCTCTGAGGGGAAAAAAGCTTTTCAGCATCTTTGGAGCTGCGGTTTCTTCTTTCACTCTGGAGCACTGAAACAGTAGCACTGCTTATAGAAATGCAAAAATAAGCTGTTTGGGCATAGTAGCACTAACTTTACTTAAGGAGCAGAAATCATCTAACACTTTAAAAAAAACGCTTTTCTGCATTGCAAATAAGAGTTTATTTCATTTGAAACCAATATCTCTCATTTCGGTAATCTTTGATCTTAACATTGCTTAAAGTGACATTCTCTTACAGGGAAAACAGCATTTCAGCACCTGTGGAGCTGCGGTCTCTTCTTGCAATCTGGAACACTGAAACAGTGCCACTGTTCAGGGAAATGCTAAAAGAAGGTGTTTGGGCATTGTATGACTAACTTTACTTGAAAAGCAGAAATCATCTAACACGTTAAAGAAACGCCTTTCTGCATTGCAAAGAAGAGTTTATTTCATTTGAAACCAATATCTTTCATTTTGACGAGCTTTGATCTTAACATTGCATGAACTGACATTCTCTGAGGGGAAAAAAGCTTTTCAGCATCTGTGGAGCTGCGGTTTCTTCTTTCACTCTGGAGCACTGAAACAATTGCACTGCTCATAGAAACGCAAAAATAAGCTGTTTGGGCATAGTAGCACTAACTTTACTTAAGGAGCAGAAATCACCTAACACTTTAAAAAAAACGCTTTTCTGCATTGCAAATAAGAGTTTATTTCATTTGAAACCAATATCTCTCATTTCGGTAAGCTTTGTTCTTAACATTGCTTAAAGTGACATTCTCTTACAGGGAAAACAGCATTTCAGCATCTGTGGAGCTGCGGACTCTTCTTTCACTCAGCAGAAAGCGCCACTGTTCATAGAAACGCTAAAATAAGCTTTCGGGCATAATAGCATTAACTTTGCTTGAGGAGCAGAAACAGTCTAACACATTAATCAAACGCCTTTCTGCATTGTAAATATGAGTTTATTTCATTTGAAACCAAAATCTCTCATTTCGGTAAGCTTTGATCTTAACATTGCATAAAGTGACATTCTCTTATAGGGAAAACAGCATTTCAGCATCTGTGGAGCTGCGGTCTCATCTTTCACTCTGGAACACTGAAACAGTGCCACTGTTCATAGAAACGCAAAAATAAGCTGTTTGGGCATAGTAGCACTAACTTTACTTAAGCAGAAAACGTAATACATTAAAGAAACGACTTTCTACATTGCAAATAAGAGTTTATTTCATTTGAAACCAATATCTCTCATTTCGGTAAGCTTTGATCTTAACATTGCATAAAGTGACATTCTCTTATAGGGAAAACAGCATTTCAGCATCTGTGGAGCTGCGGTCTCTTCTTTCAATCTGGAACACTGAAACAGTGCCACTGTTCATAGAAACGCAAAAATAAGCTGTTTGAGCATAGTAGCACTAACTTTACTTAAGGAGCAGAAATCATCTAACACATTAAAAAAACGCTTTCCTGCATTGCAAATAAGAGTTTATTTCATTTGAAACCAATATCTCTCATTTCGGTAAGCTTTGATCTTAACATTGCTTAAAGTGACATTCTCTTACAGGGAAAACAGCATTTCAGTATCTGTGGAGCTGCGGACTCTTCTTTCACTCAGTAGAACTGACACAGCGCCACTGTTCATAGAAACGCTAAAATAAGCTTTCGGGCATAATAGCATTAACTTTGCTTGAGGAGCAGAAACAATCTAACACTTTAATCAAACGCCTTTCTGCATTGTAAATAAGAGTTTATTTCATTTGAAACCAAAATCTCTCATTTCGGTAAGCTTTGATCTTAACATTGCATAAAGTGACATTCTCTTATAGGGAAAACAACATTTCAGCATCTGGGGAGCTGCGGTCTCATCTTTCATTCTGGAAAACTGAAACAGTGCCACTGTTCATAGAAATGCTAAAAGAAGATGTTTGGGCATTGTATGACTAACTTTACTTGAAAAGCAGAAATCATCTAACACGTTAAAGAAACGCCTTTCTGCATTGCAAATAAGAGTTTATTTCATTTGAAACCAATATCTTTCATTTTGACGAGCTTTGATCTTAACATTGCATGAACTGACATTCTCTGAGGGGAAAAAAGCTTTTCAGCATCTGTGGAGCTGCGGTTTCTTCTTTCACTCTGGAGCACTGAAACAATAGCACTGCTCATAGAAACGCAAAAATAAGCTGTTTGGGCATAGTAGCACTAACTTTACTTAAGGAGCAGAAATCACCTAACACTTTAAAAAAAACGCTTTTCTGCATTGCAAATAAGAGTTTATTTCATTTGAAACCAATATCTCTCATTTCGGTAAGCTTTGATCTTAACATTGCATAAAGTGACATTCTCATATAGGGAAAACAACATTTCAGCATCTGTGGAGCTGCGGTCTCATCTTTCACTCTGGAACACTGAAACAGTGCCACTGTTCATAGAAACGCAAAAATAAGCTGTTTGGGCATAGTAGCACTAACTTTACTTAAGCAGAAAACATGTAATACATTAAAGAAACGACTTTCTGCATTGCAAATAAGGGTTTATTTCATTTGAAACCAATATCTCTCATTTCGGTAAGCTTTGATCTTAATATTGCATAAAGTGACATTCTCTTATAGGGAAAACAGCATTTCAGCATCTATGGAGCTGCGGTCTCATCTTTCACTCTGGAACACTGAACCAGTGCCACTGTTCATAGAAACGCAAAAATAAGCTGTTTGAGCATAGTAGCACTAACTTTACTTGAGGAGCAGAAATCATCTAACACATTAAAAAAACGCTTTCCTGCATTGCAAATAAGAGTTTATTTCATTTGAAACCAATATCTCTCATTTCGGTAAGCTTTGATCTTAACATTGCATAGACAGACATTCTCTGACTGGGAAAAAGCTTTTCAGGATCTGTGGAGCTGCGGTCTCATCTTTCACTCTGGAACACTGAAACAGTGCCACTGTTCATAGAAACGCAAAAATAAGCTGTTTGGGCATAGTAGCACTAACTTTACTTCAGCAGAAAACATGTAATACATTAAAGAAACGACTTTCTGCATTGCAAATAAGAGTTTATTTCATTTGAAACCAATATCTCTCATTTCGGTAAGCTTTGATCTTAACATTGCATAAAGTGACATTCTCTTATAGGGAAAACAGCATTTCAGCATCTGTGGAGCTGCGGTCTCATCTTTCACTCTGGAACACTGAAACAGTGCCACTGTTAATAGAAACGCAAAAATAAGCTGTTTGGGCATAGTAGCACTAACTTTACTTAAGCAGAAAACATATAATACATTAAAGAAACGACTTTCTGCATTGTAAATAAGGGTTTATTTCACTTGTAACCAATATCTTTCATATTGGCAAGCTTTGATCTTAACATTGCATTAACTCACATTCTCTTACAAGGAAAACAGCTTTTCAGCATCTGTGGAGCTGCGGTCTCTTCTTTCAATCTGGAACACTGAAACAGTGCCACTGTTCATAGAAACGCAAAAATAAGCTGTTTGGGCATAGTAGTACTAACTTTACTTGATAAGCAGAAAACATGTAATACATTAAAGAAACGACTTTCTGCATTGTAAATAAGGGTTTATTTCACTTGTAACCAATATCTTTCATATTGGCAAGCTTTGATCTTAACATTGCAGAAACTGACATTCTCTGAGGGGAAAAAAGCTTTTCAGCATCTTTGGAGCTGCGGTTTCTTCTTTCACTCTGGAGCACTGAAACAGTAGCACTGCTCATAGAAACGCAAAAATAAGCTGTTTGGGCATAGTAGCACTAACTTTACTTAAGGAGCAGAAATCATCTAACACTTTAAAAAAAACGCTTTTCTGCATTGCAAATAAGAGTTTATTTCATTTGAAACCAATATCTCTCATTTCGGTAATCTTTGATCTTAACATTGCATGAAGTGACATTCTCTGACGGGGAAAAAGCTTTTCAGAATCTGTGGAGCTGCGGTATCTTCTTTCAATCTGGAACACTGAAACAGTGCCACTGTTCATAGAAACGCAAAAATAAGCTGTTTGGGCATAGTACTACTAACTTTACTTGATAAGCAGAAAACATGTAATACATTAAAGAAACGACTTTCAGCATTGCAAATAAGGGTTTATTTTATTTGAAACCAATATCTCTCATTTCGGTAAGCTTTGATCTTAACATTGCATAAAGTGACATTCTCTTACAGGGAAAACAGCATTTCAGCATCTGTGGAGCTGCGGACTCTTCTTTCACTCAGGAGAACTGAAACAGTAGCACTGCTCATAGAAACGCAAAAATAAGCTGTTTGGGCATAGTAGCACTAACTTTACTGAAGGAGCAGAAATCACCTAACACTTTAAAAAAAAACGCTTTTCTGCATTGCAAATAAGAGTTTATTTCATTTGAAACCAATATCTCTCATTTCGGTAAGCTTTGATCTTAACATTGCATAAAGTGACATTCTCTTATAGAGAAAACACCATTTCAGCATCTGTGGAGCTGCGGTCTCATCTTTCACTCTGGAACACTGAAACAGTGCCACTGTTCATAGAAATGCTAAAAGAAGCTGTTTGGGCATTGTATGACTAACTTTACTTGAAAAGCAGAAATCATCTAACACGTTAAAGAAACGCCTTTCTGCATTGCAAATAAGAGTTTATTTCATTTGAAACCAATATCTTTCATTTTGACGAGCTTTGATCTTAACATTGCATGAACTGACATTCTCTGAGGGGAAAAAAGCTTTTCAGCATCTGTGGAGCTGCGGTTTCTTCTTTCACTCTGGAGCACTGACACAGTGCCACTGTTCATAGAAACGCTAAAATAAGCTTTCGGGCATAATAGCATTAACTTTGCTTGAGGAGCAGAAACAATCTAACACATTAATCAAACGCCTTTCTGCATTGTAAATAAGAGTTTATTTCATTTGAAACCAATATCTCTCATTTCGGTAAGCTTTGATCTTAACATAGCATAAAGTGACATTCTCTTATAGGGAAAACAGCATTTCAGCATCTGTGGAGCTGCGGTCTCTTCTTTCACTCTGGAACACTGAAACAGTGCCACTGTTCATAGAAACGCAAAAAATAAGCTGTTTGGGCATAGTAGCACTAACTTTACTTAAGGAGCAGAAATCATCTAACACATTAAAAAAACGCTTTCCTGCATTGCAAATAAGAGTTTATTTCATTTGAAACCAATATCTCTCATTTCGGTAAGCTTTGATCTTAACATTGCATAGACAGACATTCTCTGACGGGGAAAAAGCTTTTCAGAATCTGTGGAGCTGCGGTCTCTTCTTTCAATCTGGAACACTGAAACAGTGCCACTGTTCATAGAAACGCAAAAATAAGCTGTTTGGGCATAGTACTACTAACTTTACTTGATAAGCAGAAAACATGTAACACGTTAAAGAAACGCCTTTCTGCATTGCAAAGAAGAGTTTATTTCATTTGAAACCAATATCTTTCATTTTGACGAGCTTTGATCTTAACATTGCATGAACTGACATTCTCTGAGGGGAAAAAAGCTTTTCAGCATCTGTGGAGCTGCGGTTTCTTCCTTCACTCTGGGGCACTGAAACAATAGCACTGCTCATAGAAACGCAAAAATAAGCTGTTTGGGCATAGTAGCACTAACTTTACTTAAGGAGCAGAAATCACCTAACACTTTAAAAAAAACGCTTTTCTGCATTGCAAATAAGAGTTTATTTCATTTGAAACCAATATCTCTCATTTCGGTAAGCTTTGATCTTAACATTGCTTAAAGTGACATTCTCTTACAGGGAAAACAGCATTTCAGCATCTGTGGAGCTGCGGACTCTTCTTTCACTCAGTAGAAAGCGCCACTGTTCATAGAAACGCTAAAATAATCTGTTTGGGCATAGTAGCACTAACTTTACTTAAGCAGAAAACATGTAATACATTAAAGAAACGACTTTCTGCATTGCAAATAAGGGTTTATTTCACTTGAAACCAATATCTTTCATATTGGCAAGCTTTGATCTTAACATTGCATAAACTGACATTCTCTTACAAGGAAAACAGCTTTTCAGCATCTGTGGAGCTGCGGTCTCTTCTTTCAATCTGGAACACTGAAACAGTGCCACTGTTCATAGAAACGGAAAAATAAGCTGTTTGGGCATAGTAGTACTAACTTTACTTGATAAGCAGAAAACATGTAATACATTAAAGAAACGACTTTCTGCATTGCAAATAAGGGTTTATTTCACTTGTAACCAATATCTTTCATATTGGCAAGCTTTGATCTTAACATTGCAGAAACTGACATTCTCTGAGGGGAAAACAGCATTTCAGCATCTGTGGAGCTGCGGACTCTTCTTTCACTCAGGAGAACTGACACAGCGCCACTGTTCATAGAAACGCTAAAATAAGCTTTCGGGCATAGTAGCACTAACTTTACTTAAGGAGCAGAAATCACCTAACACTTTAAAAAAAACGCTTTTCTGCATTGCAAATAAGAGTTTATTTCATTTGAAACCAATATCTCTCAATTCGGTAAGCTTTGATCTTAACATTGCATAAAGTGACATTCTCTTACAGGGAAAACAGCATTTCAGCACCTGTGGAGCTGCGGTTTCTACTTTCACTCTGGAGCACTGACACAGTAGCACTGCTCATAGAAACGCAAAAATAAGCTGTTTGGGCATAGTAGCACTAACTTTACTTAAGGAGCAGAAATCATCTAACATATTAAAAAAAACGCTTTCCTGCATTGCAAATAAGAGTTTATTTTATGTGAAACCAATATCTCTCATTTCGGTAAGCTTTGATCTTAACATTGCATGAAGTGACATTCTCTTACAGGGAAAACAGCATTTCAGCATCTGTAGAGCTGCGGACTCTTCTTTCACTCAGGAGAACTGAAACAATAGCACTGCTCATAGAAACGCAAAAATAAGCTGTTTGGGCATAGTAGCACTAACTTTACTTAAGCAGAAAACATGTAATACATTAAAGAAACGACTTTCTGCATTGCAAATAAGGGTTTATTTCACTTGAAAGCAATATCTTTCATATTGGCAAGCTTTGATCTTAACATTGCATAAACTGACATTCTCTTACAAGGAAAACAGCTTTTCAGCATCTGTGGAGCTGCGGTCTCTTCTTTCAATCTGGAACACTGAAACAGTGCCACTGTTCATAGAAACGCAAAAATAACCTGTTTGGGCATAGTAGTACTACCTTTACTTGATAAGCAGAAAACATGTAATACATTAAAGAAACTACTTTCTGCATTGCAAATAAGAGTTTATTTCACTTGTAACCAATATCTTTCATATTGGCAAGCTTTGATCTTAACATTGCAGAAACTGACATTCTCTGAGGGGAAAAAAGCTTTTCAGCATCTGTGGAGCTGCGGTTTCTACTTTCACTCTGGAGCACTGACACAGTAGCACTGCTCATAGAAACGCAAAAATAAGCTGTTTGGGCATAGTAGCACTAACTTTACATAAGGAGCAGAAATCATCTAACATATTAAAAAAAACGCTTTCCTGCATTGCAAATAAGAGTTTATTTTATGTGAAACCAATATCTCTCATTTCGGTAAGCTTTGATCTTAACATTGCATGAAGTGACATTCTCTTATAGGGAAAACAGCATTTCAGCATCTGTGGAGCTGCGGACTCTTCTTTCACTCAGGAGAACTGAAACAGTAGCACTGCTCATAGAAACGCAAAAATAAGCTGTTTGGGCATAGTAGCACTAACTTTACTTAAGGAGCAGAAATCACCTAACACTTTAAAAAAAACGCTTTTCTGCATTGCAAATAAGAGTTTATTTCATTTGAAACCAATATCTCTCAATTCGGTAATCTTTGATCTTAACATTGCATAAAGTGACATTCTCTTACAGGGAAAACAGCATTTCAGCACCTGTGGAGCTGCGGTCTCTTCTTGCAATCTGGAACACTGAAACAGTGCCACTGTTCAGGGAAATGCTAAAAGAAGCTGTTTCGGCATTGTATGACTAACTTTACTTGAAAAGCAGAAATCATTTAACACGTTAAAGAAAAGCCTTTCTGCATTGCAAAGAAGAGTTTATTTCATTTGAAACCAATATCTCTCATTTCGGTAAGCTTTGATCTTAATATTGCTTAAAGTGACATTGTCTTACAGGGAAAACAGCATTTCAGCATCTGTGGAGCTGCGGACTCTTCTTTCACTCAGTAGAACTGACACAGCGCCACTGTTCATAGAAACGCTAAAATAAGCTTTCGGGCATAATAGCATTAACTTTGCTTGAGGAGCAGAAACAATCTAACACATTAATCAAACGCCTTTCTGCATTGTAAATATGAGTTTATTTCATTTGAAACCAAAATCTCTCATTTCGGTAAGCTTTGATCTTAACATTGCATAAAGTGACATTCTCTTATAGGGAAAACAACATTTCAGCATTTGTGGAGCTGCGGTCTCATCTTTCACTCTGGAACACTGAAACAGTGCCACTGTTCATAGAAACGCAAAAATAAGCTGTTTGGGCATAGTAGCACTAACTTTACTTAAGCAGAAAACATGTAATACATTAAAGAAACGACTTTCTGCATTGCAAATAAGGGTTTATTTCACTTGAAACCAATATCTTTCATATTGGCAAGCTTTGATCTTAACATTGCATAAACTGACATTCTCTTACAAGGAAAACAGCTTTTCAGCATCTGTGGAGCTGCGGTCTCTTCTTTCAATCTGAAACACTGAAACAGTGCCACTGTTCATAGAAACGGAAAAATAAGCTGTTTGGGCATAGTAGTACTAACTTTACTTGATAAGCAGAAAACGTAATACATTAAAGAAACGACTTTCTGCATTGCAAATAAGGGTTTATTTCACTTGTAACCAATATCTTTCATATTGGCAAGCTTTGATCTTAACATTGCAGAAACTGACATTCTCTGAGGGGAAAACAGCATTTCAGCATCTGTGGAGCTGCGGACTCTTCTTTCACTCAGGAGAACTGACACAGCGCCACTGTTCATAGAAACGCTAAAATAAGCTTTCGGGCATAGTAGCACTAACTTTACTTAAGGAGCAGAAATCACCTAACACTTTAAAAAAAACGCTTTTCTGCATTGCAAATAAGAGTTTATTTCATTTGAAACCAATATCTCTCAATTCGGTAAGCTTTGATCTTAACATTGCATAAAGTGACATTCTCTTACAGGGAAAACAGCATTTCAGCACCTGTGGAGCTGCGGTTTCTACTTTCACTCTGGAGCACTGACACAGTAGCACTGCTCATAGAAACGCAAAAATAAGCTGTTTGGGCATAGTAGCACTAATTTTACTTAAGGAGCAGAAATCATCTAACATATTAAAAAAAAACGCTTTCCTGCATTGCAAATAAGAGTTTATTTTATGTGAAACCAATATCTCTCATTTCGGTAAGCTTTGATATTACATGTTTCGGTAAACATGTAATACATTAAAGAAACGACTTTCTGCATTGCAAATAAGAGTTTATTTCATTTGAAACCAATATCTCTCATTTCGGTAAGCTTTGATCTTAACATTGCATAAAGTGACATTCTCTTACAAGGAAAACAGCTTTTCAGCATCTGTGGAGCTGCGGTCTCTTCTTTCAATCTGGAACACTGAAACAGTGCCACTGTTCATAGAAACGCAAAAATAAGCTGTTTGGGCATAGTAGTACTAACTTTACTTGATAAGCAGAAAACATGTAATACATTAAAGAAACGACTTTCTGCATTGTAAATAAGGGTTTATTTCACTTGTAACCAATATCTTTCATATTGGCAAGCTTTGATCTTAACATTGCAGAAACTGACATTCTCTGAGGGGAAAAAAGCTTTTCAGCATCTTTGGAGCTGCGGTTTCTTCTTTCACTCTGCAGCACTGAAACAGTAGCACTGCTCATAGAAACGCAAAAATAAGCTGTTTGGGCATAGTAGCACTAACTTTACTTAAGGAGCAGAAATCATCTAACACTTTAAAAAAAAAACGCTTTTCTGCATTGCAAATAAGAGTTTATTTCATTTGAAACCAATATCTCTCATTTCGGTAAGCTTTGATCTTCACATTGCTTAAAGTGACATTCTCTTACAGGGAAAACAGCATTTCAGCATCTGTGGAGCTGCGGTCTCTTCTTTCAATCTGGAACACTGAAACAGTGCCACTGTTCATACAAACGCAAAAATAAGCTGTTTGGGCATAGTAGCACTAACTTTATTTAAGCAGAAAACATGTAATACATTAAAGAAACGACTTTCTGCATTGCAAATAAGGGTTTATTTCACTTGAAACCAATATCTTTCATATTGGCAAGCTTTGATCTTAATATTGCATAAACTGACATTCTCTTACAAGGAAAACAGCTTTTCAGCATCTGTGGAGCTGTGGTCTCTTCTTTCAATCTGGAACACTGAAACAGTGCCACTGTTCATAGAAACGCAAAAATAAGCTGTTTGGGCATAGTAGTACTAACTTTACTTGATAAGCAGAAAACGTAATACATTAAAGAAACGACTTTCTGCATTGCAAATAAGGGTTTATTTTACTTGTAACCAATATCTTTCATATTGGCAAGCTTTGATCTTAACATTGCAGGAACTGACATTCTCTGAGGGGAAAAAAGCTTTTCAGCATCTGTGGAGCTGCGGTTTCTACTTTCACTCTGGAGCACTGACACAGTAGCACTGCTCATAGAAACGCAAAAATAAGCTGTTTGGGCATAGTAGCACTAACTTTACATAAGGAGCAGAAATCATCTAACATATTAAAAAAAACGCTTTCCTGCATTGCAAATAAGAGTTTATTTTATGTG
This sequence comes from Spinibarbus caldwelli, assembly GCA_039654775.1. Taxonomy (NCBI): domain Eukaryota; kingdom Metazoa; phylum Chordata; class Actinopteri; order Cypriniformes; family Cyprinidae; genus Spinibarbus; species Spinibarbus caldwelli. The sequence goes on from JBCAMP010000152.1 coordinate 80,719, forward strand.
AAACCAATATCTCTCATTTCGGTAAGCTTTGATCTTAACATTGCTTAAAGTGACATTCTCTTACAGGGAAAACAGCATTTCAGCATCTGTGGAGCTGCGGTCTCTTCTTTCAATCTGGAACACTGAAACAGTGCCACTGTTCATACAAACGCAAAAATAAGCTGTTTGGGCATAGTAGCACTAACTTTACTTAAGCAGAAAACATGTAATACATTAAAGAAACGACTTTCTGCATTGCAAATAAGAGTTTATTTCATTTGAAACCAATATCTCTCATTTCGGTAAGCTTTGATCTTAACATTGCATAAAGTGACATTCTCTTATAGGGAAAACAGCATTTCAGCATCTGTGGAGCTGCGGTCTCATCTTTCACTCTGGAACACTGAAACAGTGCCACTGTTCATAGAACCGCAAAAATAAGCTGTTTGGGCATAGTAGCACTAACTTTACTTAAGCAGAAAACATGTAATACATTAAAGAAACGACTTTCTGCATTGCAAATAAGGGTTTATTTCACTTGAAGGCAATATCTTTCATATTGGCAAGCTTTGATCTTAACATTGCATAAACTCACATTCTCTTACAAGGAAAACAGCTTTTCAGCATCTGTGGAGCTGCGGTCTCTTCTTTCAATCTGGAACACTGAAACAGTGCCACTGTTCATAGAAACGCAAAAATAAGCTGTTTGGGCATAGTAGTACTAACTTTACTTGATAAGCAGAAAACATGTAATACATTAAAGAAACGACTTTCTGCATTGTAAATAAGGGTTTATTTCACTTGTAACCAATATCTTTCATATTGGCAAGCTTTGATCTTAACATTGCAGAAACTGACATTCTCTGAGGGGAAAAAAGCTTTTCAGCATCTTTGGAGCTGCGGTTTCTTCTTTCACTCTGGAGCACTGAAACAGTAGCACTGCTCATAGAAACGCAAAAATAAGCTGTTTGGGCATAGTAGCACTAACTTTACATAAGGAGCAGAAATCATCTAACATATTAAAAAAAACGCTTTCCTGCATTGCAAATAAGAGTTTATTTTATGTGAAACCAATATCTCTCATTTCGGTAAGCTTTGATCTTAACATTGCTTAAAGTGACATTCTCTTACAGGGAAAACAGCATTTCAGCATCTGTGGAGCTGCGGTCTCTTCTTTCAATCTGGAACACTGAAACAGTGCCACTGTTCATACAAACGCAAAAATAAGCTGTTTGGGCATAGTAGCACTAACTTTACTTAAGCATAAAACATGTAATACATTAAAGAAACGACTTTCTGCATTGCAAATAAGGGTTTATTTCACTTGAAACCAATATCTTTCATATTGGCAAGCTTTGATCTTAATATTGCATAAACTGACATTCTCTTACAAGGAAAACAGCTTTTCAGCATCTGTGGAGCTGCGGTCTCTTCTTTCAATCTGGAACACTGAAACAGTGCCACTGTTCATAGAAACGCAAAAATAAGCTGTTTGGGCATAGTAGCACTAACTTTACTTAAGCAGAAAACGTAATACATTAAAGAAACGACTTTCTGCATTGCAAATAAGAGTTTATTTCATTTGAAACCAATATCTCTCATTTTGGTAAGCTTTGATCTTAACATTGCATAAAGTGACATTCTCTTATAGGGAAAACAGCATTTCAGCATCTGTGGAGCTGCGGTCTCTTCTTTCAATCTGGAACACTGAAACAGTGCCACTGTTCATAGAAACGCAAAAATGAGCTGTTTGAGCATAGTAGCACTAACTTTACTTAAGGAGCAGAAATCATCTAACACATTAAAAAAACGCTTTCCTGCATTGCAAATAAGAGTTTATTTCATTTGAAACCAATATCTCTCATTTCGGTAAGCTTTGATCTTAACATTGCTTAAAGTGACATTCTCTTACAGGGAAAACAGCATTTCAGTATCTGTGGAGCTGCGGACTCTTCTTTCACTCAGTAGAACTGACACAGCGCCACTGTTCATAGAAACGCTAAAATAAGCTTTCGGGCATAATAGCATTAACTTTGCTTGAGGAGCAGAAACAATCTAACACTTTAATCAAACGCCTTTCTGCATTGTAAATAAGAGTTTATTTCATTTGAAACCAAAATCTCTCATTTCGGTAAGCTTTGATCTTAACATTGCATAAAGTGACATTCTCTTATAGGGAAAACAACATTTCAGCATCTGGGGAGCTGCGGTCTCATCTTTCATTCTGGAAAACTGAAACAGTGCCACTGTTCATAGAAATGCTAAAAGAAGATGTTTGGGCATTGTATGACTAACTTTACTTGAACAGCAGAAATCATCTAACACGTTAAAGAAACGCCTTTCTGCATTGTAAATAAGGGTTTATTTCACATGTAACCAATATCTTTCATATTGGCAAGCTTTGATCTTAACAATTGCAGAAACTGACATTCTCTGAGGGGAAAACAGCATTTCAGCATCTGTGGAGCTGCGGACTCTTCTTTCACTCAGGAGAACTGAAACAGTAGCACTGCTCATAGAAACGCAAAAATAAGCTGTTTGGGCATAGTAGCACTAACTTTACTTAAGGAGCAGAAATCACCTAACACTTTAAAAAAAACGCTTTTCTGCATTGCAAATAAGAGTTTATTTCATTTGAAACCAATATCTCTCAATTCGGTAATCTTTGATCTTAACATTGCATAAAGTGACATTCTCTTACAGGGAAAACAGCATTTCAGCACCTGTGGAGCTGCGGTCTCTTCTTGCAATCTGGAACACTGAAACAGTGCCACTGTTCAGGGAAATGCTAAAAGAAGCTGTTTCGGCATTGTATGACTAACTTTACTTGAAAAGCAGAAATCATTTAACACGTTAAAGAAAAGCCTTTCTGCATTGCAAAGAAGAGTTTATTTCATTTGAAACCAATATCTCTCATTTCGGTAAGCTTTGATCTTAATATTGCTTAAAGTGACATTGTCTTACAGGGAAAACAGCATTTCAGCATCTGTGGAGCTGCGGACTCTTCTTTCACTCAGTAGAACTGACACAGCGCCACTGTTCATAGAAACGCTAAAATAAGCTTTCGGGCATAATAGCATTAACTTTGCTTGAGGAGCAGAAACAATCTAACACATTAATCAAACGCCTTTCTGCATTGTAAATATGAGTTTATTTCATTTGAAACCAAAATCTCTCATTTCGGTAAGCTTTGATCTTAACATTGCATAAAGTGACATTCTCTTATAGGGAAAACAACATTTCAGCATCTGTGGAGCTGCGGTCTCATCTTTCACTCTGGAACACTGAAACAGTGCCACTGTTCATAAAAACGCAAAAATAAGCTGTATGGGCATAGTAGCACTAACTTTACTTAAGCAGAAAACATGTAATACATTAAAGAAACGACTTTCTGCATTGCAAATAAGGGTTTATTTCACTTGAAACCAATATCTTTCATATTGGCAAGCTTTGATCTTAACATTGCATAAACTGACATTCTCTTACAAGGAAAACAGCTTTTCAGCATCTGTGGAGCTGCGGTCTCTTCTTTCAATCTGAAACACTGAAACAGTGCCACTGTTCATAGAAACGGAAAAATAAGCTGTTTGGGCATAGTAGTACTAACTTTACTTGATAAGCAGAAAACGTAATACATTAAAGAAACGACTTTCTGCATTGCAAATAAGGGTTTATTTCACTTGTAACCAATATCTTTCATATTGGCAAGCTTTGATCTTAACATTGCAGAAACTGACATTCTCTGAGGGGAAAACAGCATTTCAGCATCTGTGGAGCTGCGGACTCTTCTTTCACTCAGGAGAACTGACACAGCGCCACTGTTCATAGAAACGCTAAAATAAGCTTTCGGGCATAGTAGCACTAACTTTACTTAAGGAGCAGAAATCACCTAACACTTTAAAAAAAACGCTTTTCTGCATTGCAAATAAGAGTTTATTTCATTTGAAACCAATATCTCTCAATTCGGTAAGCTTTGATCTTAACATTGCATAAAGTGACATTCTCTTACAGGGAAAACAGCATTTCAGCACCTGTGGAGCTGCGGTTTTCTACTTTCACTCTGGAGCACTGACACAGTAGCACTGCTCATAGAAACGCAAAAATAAGCTGTTTGGGCATAGTAGCACTAACTTTACTTAAGCAGAAAACATGTAATACATTAAAGAAACGACTTTCTGCATTGCAAATAAGAGTTTATTTCATTTGAAACCAATATCTCTCATTTCGGTAAGCTTTGATCTTAACATTGCATAAAGTGACATTCTCTTATAGGGAAAACAGCATTTCAGCATCTGTGGAGCTGCGGTCTCATCTCTCACTCTGGAACACTGAAACAGTGCCACTGTTCAGGGAAATGCTAAAAGAAGCTGTTTGGGCATTGTATGACTAACTTTACTTGAAAAGCAGAAATCATCTAACACGTTAAAGAAACGCCTTTCTGCATTGCAAAGAAGAGTTTATTTCATTTGAAACCAATATCTTTCATTTTGACGAGCTTTGATCTTAACATTGCATGAACTGACATTCTCTGAGGGGAAAAAAGCTTTTCAGCATCTGTGGAGCTGCGGTTTCTTCTTTCACTCTGGAGCACTGAAACAATAGCACTGCTCATAGAAACGCAAAAATAAGCTGTTTGGGCATAGCAGCACTAACTTTACTTAAGGAGCAGAAATCACCTAACACTTTAAAAAAAACGCTTTTCTGCATTGCAAATAAGAGTTTATTTCATTTGAAACCAATATCTCTCATTTCGGTAAGCTTTGATCTTAACATTGCTTAAAGTGACATTCTCTTACAGGGAAAACAGCATTTCAGCATCTGTGGAGCTGCGGACTCTTCTTTCACTCAGTAGAAAGCGCCACTGTTCATAGAAACGCTAAAATAAGCTGTTTGGGCATAGTAGCACTAACTTTACTTAAGCAGAAAACATGTAATACATTAAAGAAACGACTTTCTGCATTGCAAATAAGGGTTTATTTCACTTGAAACCAATATCTTTCATATTGGCAAGCTTTGATCTTAATATTGCATAAACTGACATTCTCTTACAAGGAAAACAGCTTTTCAGCATCTGTGGAGCTGCGGTCTCTTCTTTCAATCTGGAACACTGAAACAGTGCCACTGTTCATAGAAACGCAAAAATAAGCTGTTTGGGCATAGTAGTACTAACTTTACTTGATAAGCAGAAAACGTAATACATTAAAGAAACGACTTTCTGCATTGCAACTAAGGGTTTAATTTACTTGTAACCAATATCTTTCATATTGGCAAGCTTTGATCTTAACATTGCAGGAACTGACATTCTCTGAGGGGAAAAAAGCTTTTCAGCATCTGTGGAGCTGCGGTTTCTACTTTCACTCTGGAGCACTGACACAGTAGCACTGCTCATAGAAACGCAAAAATAAGCTGTTTGGGCATAGTAGCACTAACTTTACATAAGGAGCAGAAATCATCTAACATTAAAAAAAACGCTTTCCTGCATTGCAAATAAGAGTTTATTTTATGTGAAACCAATATCTCTCATTTCGGTAAGCTTTGATCTTAACATTGCTTAAAGTGACATTCTCTTACAGGGAAAACAGCATTTCAGCATCTGTGGAGCTGCGGTCTCTTCTTTCAATCTGGAACACTGAAACAGTGCCACTGTTCATACAAACGCAAAAATAAGCTGTTTGGGCATAGTAGCACTAACTTTACTTAAGCAGAAAACATGTAATACATTAAAGAAACGACTTTCTGCATTGCAAATAAGGGTTTATTTCACTTGAAACCAATATCTTTCATATTGGCAAGCTTTGATCTTAATATTGCATAAACTGACATTCTCTTACAAGGAAAACAGCTTTTCAGCATCTGTGGAGCTGCGGTCTCTTCTTTCAATCTGGAACACTGAAACAGTGCCACTGTTCATAGAAACGCAAAAATAAGCTGTTTGGGCATAGTAGCACTAACTTTACTTAAGCAGAAAACGTAATACATTAAAGAAACGACTTTCTGCATTGCAAATAAGAGTTTATTTCATTTGAAACCAATATCTCTCATTTCGGTAAGCTTTGATCTTAACATTGCATAAAGTGACATTCTCTTATAGGGAAAACAGCATTTCAGCATCTGTGGAGCTGCGGTCTCTTCTTTCAATCTGGAACACTGAAACAGTGCCACTGTTCATAGAAACGCAAAAATAAGCTGTTTGAGTATAGTAGCACTAACTTTACTTAAGGAGCAGAAATCATCTAACACATTAAAAAAACGCTTTCCTGCATTGCAAATAAGAGTTTATTTCATTTGAAACCAATATCTCTCATTTCGGTAAGCTTTGATCTTAACATTGCTTAAAGTGACATTCTCTTACAGGGAAAACAGCATTTCAGTATCTGTGGAGCTGCGGACTCTTCTTTCACTCAGTAGAACTGACACAGCGCCACTGTTCATAGAAACGCTAAAATAAGCTTTCGGGCATAATAGCATTAACTTTGCTTGAGGAGCAGAAACAATCTAACACTTTAATCAAACGCCTTTCTGCATTGTAAATAAGAGTTTATTTCATTTGAAACCAAAATCTCTCATTTCGGTAAGCTTTGATCTTAACATTGCATAAAGTGACATTCTCTTATAGGAAAAACAACATTTCAGCATCTGGGGAGCTGCGGTCTCATCTTTCATTCTGGAAAACTGAAACAGTGCCACTGTTCATAGAAATGCTAAAAGAAGATGTTTGGGCATTGTATGACTAACTTTACTTGAAAAGCAGAAATCATCTAACACGTTAAAGAAACGCCTTTCTGCATTGCAAATAAGAGTTTATTTCATTTGAAACCAATATCTTTCATTTTGACGAGCTTTGATCTTAACATTGCATGAACTGACATTCTCTGAGGGGAAAAAAGCTTTTCAGCATCTGTGGAGCTGCGGTTTCTTCTTTCACTCTGGAGCACTGAAACAATAGCACTGCTCATAGAAACGCAAAAATAAGCTGTTTGGGCATAGTAGCACTAACTTTACTTAAGGAGCAGAAATCACCTAACACTTTAAAAAAAACGCTTTTCTGCATTGCAAATAAGAGTTTATTTCATTTGAAACCAATATCTCTCATTTCGGTAAGCTTTGATCTTAACATTGCATAAAGTGACATTCTCTTATAGGGAAAACAACATTTCAGCATCTGTGGAGCTGCGGTCTCATCTTTCACTCTGGAACACTGAAACAGTGCCACTGTTCATAGAAACGCAAAAATAAGCTGTTTGGGCATAGTAGCACTAACTTTACTTAAGCAGAAAACATGTAATACATTAAAGAAACGACTTTCTGCATTGCAAATAAGGGTTTATTTCACTTGAAGGCAATATCTTTCATATTGGCAAGCTTTGATCTTAACATTGCAGAAACTGACATTCTCTGAGGGGAAAAAAGCTTTTCAGCATCTTTGGAGCTGCGGTTTCTTCTTTCACTCTGGAGCACTGAAACAGTAGCACTGCTCATAGAAACGCAAAAATAAGCTGTTTGGGCATAGTAGCACTAACTTTACTTAAGGAGCAGAAATCATCTAACACTTTAAAAAAAAACGCTTTTCTGCATTGCAAATAAGAGTTTATTTCATTTGAAACCAATATCTCTCATTTCGGTAAGCTTTGATCTTAACATTGCTTAAAGTGACATTCTCTTACAGGGAAAACAGCATTTCAGCATCTGTGGAGCTGCGGACTCTTCTTTCACTCAGTAGAACTGACACAGCGCCACTGTTCACAGAAACGCTAAAATAAGCTTTCGGGCATAATAGCATTAACTTTGCCTGAGGAGTAGAAACAATCTAACACATTAATCAAACGCCTTTCTGCATTGTAAATAAGAGTTTATTTCATTTGAAACCAATATCTCTCAATTCGGTAAGCTTTGATCTTAACATTGCATAAAGTGACATTCTCTTACAGGGAAAACAGCATTTCAGCACCTGTGGAGCTGCGGTCTCTTCTTGCAATCTGGAACACTGAAACAGTGCCACTGTTCATAGAAACGCAAAAATAAGCTGTTTGGGCATAGTAGTACTAACTTTACTTGATAAGCAGAAAACATGTAATACATTAAAGAAACGACTTTCTGCATTGTAAATAAGGGTTTATTTCACTTGTAACCAATATCTTTCATATTGGCAAGCTTTGATCTTAACATTGCAGAAACTCACATTCTCTTACAAGGAAAACAGCTTTTCAGCATCTGTGGAGCTGCGGTCTCTTCTTTCAATCTGGAACACTGAAACAGTGCCACTGCTCATAGAAACGCAAAAATAAGCTGTTTGGGCATAGTAGCACTAACTTTACTTAAGGAGCAGAAATCATCTAACACTTTAAAAAAAACGCTTTTCTGCATTGCAAATAAGAGTTTATTTCATTTGAAACCAATATCTCTCATTTCGGTAAGCTTTGATCTTAACATTGCTTAAAGTGACATTCTCTTACAGGGAAAACAGCATTTCAGCATCTGTGGAGCTGCGGACTCTTCTTTCACTCAGTAGAACTGACTCAGCGCCACTGTTCATAGAAACGCAAAAATAAGCTGTTTGGGCATAGTAGCACTAACTTTACTTAAGCAGAAAACGTAATACATTAAAGAAACGACTTTCTGCATTGCAAATAAGAGTTTATTTCATTTGAAACCAATATCTCTCATTTCGGTAAGCTTTGATCTTAACATTGCATAAAGTGACATTCTCTTATAGGGAAAACAGCATTTCAGCATCTGTGGAGCTGCGGTCTCTTCTTTCAATCTGGAACACTGAAACAGTGCCACTGTTCATAGAAACGCAAAAATAAGCTGTTTGAGCATAGTAGCACTAACTTTACTTAAGGAGCAGAAATCATCTAACACATTAAAAAAACGCTTTCCTGCATTGCAAATAAGAGTTTATTTCATTTGAAACCAATATCTCTCATTTCGGTAAGCTTTGATCTTAACATTGCTTAAAGTGACATTCTCTTACAGGGAAAACAGCATTTCAGTATCTGTGGAGCTGTGGACTCTTCTTTCACTCAGTAGAACTGACACAGCGCCACTGTTCATAGAAACGCTAAAATAAGCTTTCGGGCATAATAGCATTAACTTTGCTTGAGGAGTAGAAACAATCTAACACTTTAATCAAACGCCTTTCTGCATTGTAAATAAGAGTTTATTTCATTTGAAACCAAAATCTCTCATTTCGGTAAGCTTTGATCTTAACATTGCATAAAGTGACATTCTCTTATAGGGAAAACAACATTTCAGCATCTGGGGAGCTGCGGTCTCATCTTTCATTCTGGAAAACTGAAACAGTGCCACTGTTCATAGAAATGCTAAAAGAAGATGTTTGGGCATTGTATGACTAACTTTACTTGAAAAGCAGAAATCATCTAACACGTTAAAGAAACGCCTTTCTGCATTGCAAATAAGAGTTTATTTCATTTGAAACCAATATCTTTCATTTTGACGAGCTTTGATCTTAACATTGCATGAACTGACATTCTCTGAGGGGAAAAAAGCTTTTCAGCATCTGTGGAGCTGCGGTTTCTTCTTTCACT
>JBCAMP010000153.1:0-15000 GCA_039654775.1 Spinibarbus caldwelli
TTGCGGCAGGACGCGTTGCAAGCGCCATACCACACAGTGATGCAGCTAGTAAGGATGCTCTCGATGGTGCCTCTGTAGAAGGTGTACATGATGGGGGCCGGGGCTCTGGCTCTTCTCAGTTTGCGGAGGAAGTAGAGACGCTGTTGTGCTTTCTTGGCCAGTGCTACAGTGTTGTTGGTCCAGGAAAGGTCCTCTGTGATGTGCACACCTAGGAACTTGGTGCTGCTCACTCTCTCCACAGTCGCACCCATTGATGGTCAGAGGAGCATGCTGAGTGTGCACTCTCCTGAAGTCAACAACAATCTCCTTCGTCTTCTCCACATTCAGAGAGAGATTGTTGTCACTGCACCACCCGGCCAGGCGGCTCACCTCGCTCCTGTAGTTTGTCTCATCTCTGTTGCTAATGAGACCCACCACAGTCGTGTCATCCGCAAACTTAATGAAAAGGTTGGAGTTATGTGACGGTGTGCAGTCGTGGGTCAGCAGAGTGAAGAGGAGGGGCTCAGCACACATCCTTGGGGGGGCCCCTGTGTTCAGTGTGATGGTGCTGGATGTGTTACTGCCGACCCGTACTGCCTGAGGTCTCCCAGTCAGGAAGTCCAACAGCCAGTTGCACAGAGAGGTGTTGAGCCCTAGCTGGACCAATTTGTGAATGAGCTGTTGAGGGATGATTGTGTTGAATGCTGAACTGAAGTCTATGAACAGCATTCTGACATACGAGTCTTTTTTGTCCAGATGTGTGAGGGCTGGGTGGAGGGCAGTGGCGATGGCATCATCGGTCGAGCGGTTGGACCGATATGCAAACTGGAAGGGGTCCAGGGAGGGGGGGAGGGCAGACTTGATATGATGCATGACTAGCCGTTCAAAGCACTTCATGAGGATAGGAGTAAGTGCGACTGGACGGTAGTCATTGAAGCAGGATGGAGATGACTTCTTCGGGACTGGAATGATGGTGGTAGCCTTGAAGCATGTTGGGACAACAGCCTGACTCAGCGAGATGTTGAAAATGTCTGTGAAGACATCAGTGAGTTCCGCTGCACAGTCTCTCAGTACACGACCAGGAATGTTGTTCAGGACCCAGGGCTTTGTGTGCATTGATCCTGCTGAGGGATCTCCTCACGCTGTCCGGGGACAGCGTCATCACCTGGTCGCCGGGAGGAGGTGGGGACTTCTGTGCAGTGGTGCTGTTTTGTGCCTCAAAGCGAGCGAAGAAGGCGTTCAGCTCATTCAGCAGGGGGATGGTGCTGTCACAGGTGCGCGGTGGGGGCTTGTAGTCCGTAATGGTCTGAATCCCCTGCCACAGGCTCCGAGTGTCTCTGCTGTCGCTGAAGCGATGGGCTACCCTCCTGGAGTACTGTCTCTTGGCCTCTCTGATGCCGCGTGATAGGTTGGCCCTAGCTGTCCTCAGGCCCACCTCATCTCCGGCTCTAAAAGCAGCGTTCCGAGTCTTCAGGAGTCTGTGGACCTCCCCTGTCAGCCACGGCTTCTGGTTGGCCTGGACAGTGATGGTCTTTGTGACTGTTACATCATCAATGCACTTGGTGATGTAGGCAGTGACAGTCTCTGAGTACTCTTGGAGGTCTGTGGTGTTATTGTACGTGGCAGCCTGCTTAAACATATTCCAGTCAGTGGTGTTAAAGCAGTCTTGAAGTGCCTCTGACGACCCATCCGGCCACACATGTATCTGTTTGTGAACTGGTTTGGTGACTTTAACGATCGGTCTGTATGCAGGCATTAGCATGACAGTGATGTGGTCTGAGGTGCCAAGATGGGGGAGGGGAAGGGCCTTGTAAGCTCCTCTCTGGGTGGTGTAAACAAAGTCCAGAGTGTTGTTTCCTCGTGTTGGAAAGTCTACGTGTTGTTGTATTTTAGGGAACACACTCTTTAGGTCTGCGTGATTAAAATCCTCCGCCAAGATGAGAAAAGCATCTGGGTGGGGCGCTGCTCACTGATGTGCTGATACAGTTTATTCAGTGCCTCACTCCTGATGTTGTTGTTGGAGCTGGAGGGATGTATACAGTAACGAGCAGTATGGCTGTGTATTCCCTCGGTAGATAGAACGGCCGGCACTTAATAATCATAAACTCCACCAGGGGCGAGCAGTGTTTGCAGACCACAACAGCGTCGCGGCACCACGCGTCATTAATGTAAACACAACCCAGCTAACAGGGGAACGTTCTCCTAACTTTGGCTAACGTTCTCTAAAGGTTCTCTCAAAGTTATCAAAAATCGTTCTTGCAGTAACGTTATTAAAACGTTTCCTTAACGTTATCTGCAATTTATAAACATTCTAAAAACGTTAGCATAAAAACGTTATAATTGCATTGTTAGTGGAACGTTCTAAAAGACGTTAGAATAAAAACGTTATCATTACGTTGTTATTGGAACGTTCCAAAAACGTTAGCATTAAAACGTTATCATTGCGTTGTCAATGGAACGTTCTAAAAACGTTAGAATAAAAACGTTATCATTACGTTGTTAGTGGAACTTTCCGAAAACGTTAGCATAAAAACGTTATCTTTCCCTTGTTAGTGGAATGTTCTAAAAACTTTAGCATAAAAACATTATCATTGTGTTGTTAGTGTAACGTTTTAAAAACGTTGGCATTAAAAACGTTATCATTGTGTTGTTTATGGAATGTTTTAAAAATGTTAGCATAAAAACATTATCATTGTGTTAGTGTAATGTTTTAAAAATGTTGGCATTAAAAACATTATTATTGCGTTGTCAATGGAACGTTCAAAATATGTTAGAATAAAAACATCATTGTGTTGTTAGTGGAACGTTCTAATACAGTACAATGAAAATCAGAATAATGAAACTAGTATAATGAAAAATAATAACTCAAATAATACCTCATTATCAGTTAACATTTTTGGTATTTCAGTGTAAATTGAACAATGAATATTCTTAGAGTTAACGTAATTTTTCTGTTCTTGAGGTTGCAAACAATTTTTCTAATAATATTAAGTTCACTACTTAAAGTTGGCTTGTTGTATGTATTGTTAGTGAAATATTCTTTAAATGTTACAGCTGTGACATTTCACATTTAAAATAAAAACAAAATTATATCAATGAGTCCATCAATCAGATAATTAAAATCTAACTTGCAGTGTCACTATCAAAATATAAAGTGTCACACTTTATTTTCTCTGACACCATACATGTCAGATTTGTTTTTTCTTCTTCTCAGTCGCTTTGGCTCATTTATCAGATCAGGAATGAAATTCTCAACTACTTGTTCAAACTCCACATCATCTAGTATCTTGTGCACATCATAAAAGCAGTTTCTCATTCTTTTGAACAAGTTTCAAATGCTTGGTACATTCATGCACTTGTATATGTACAATTGTATACGTTATCAAATTGCTAGTGTTATGTTGCTCAAATATGGTTCTCTGTCAAATTGACTTAACCCTCACAACATCTATCATTATTTCATCACATTAGCCATTCATTGCAAAATGTTGAGCTACTGTAGTTACAGCTAACAGGGAATGTTGTCGTAACTTTGGCTAACATTCTCTAAAGGTTCTTTCAAAGTTATCAAAAACGTTCTTGCAGTAACGTTAGCAGAACGTTTTGTTAACGTTATCTGCCCTTGATAAACTTTATAAAATCTTTAGCATAAAAACGTTATCATTGCCTTGTTAGTGGAACGTTTTAAAAAACGTTATTAAAAAATATGTCTTGACAAAATGAGTCGTAATTTGCATAGCAACTTAATTTGTTTATCTAATGAAACAAAGAATGACACAATCCAGTGGCCTTTTCCCCCTGGCCTGAGAGAGAAAAAACGTTTTGTTTAAAATTAAAATCTTACAATGTGCTTAAAAGTCAGAAGACACTTTATTTATTCTCAAACTGTTTTTCTGATATTTGCAATAACAGCGAAGGAGAAAATGCACTTGCGAAGTATACATTATATGATCTTAATTCCCCACGAACTCATCTACGTGAGCGTGAAAAGGTGGACGTGGCTTTGGAACGTACGTGCGCGTCAATCAAACACTTCAGCGGGAAGACACAGCTGCCAAACATTTACAGAGAGACGACGCCTGTCAGGTAAGTTCTGTGACTTTTGTTGGATATATTATGAATAAAAACGTTTATCACACTGATGATTAGATTTGCAGCAAGTGCTGCTGTTTTGATGAAATTATAGCTAGGTGATCGATTTGCCTGAACAAGCAAAGTGGTTACAAGAGTTAGTAAACAACTGTATAAAACAGGAATGAAGGCTAAATTTTTGTAGAAGTCGTTAGACTCGCTGTTTCTCAGTGTCTAGTTCGCTCTTTCTATATAGCATAACTGATTTTCATTACACCGTGTTCTTGCCGAGTTATTAGCAAGATTAGTTTATGAATGTCCCGCGCATTTTCTCTGCTGTTTTCCGTTCATGTAAAAGTTTAAAGTCAGTTCGTCACAGTGAAATCCATGTACTTAGATATCAACTTTTTGGATCGACTGCACAGCGCCTGACTTTTTAAACGGCTCTCACGAGTGGATTAAGGAAAAAATGTGAAAATGGAAGGTTAGTCCTTTACCACTTTTTCTTAAATAAAACTGAACCTACATACATGGCGCTATAGCCGATGTCCAGACTAATGTGTTTTTTTTTTTTTTTCTCTCAATGTGTATATTATAAAAGTTGTGAAATATTTGCCTACTATGGTATTAACGTTAACTCTGGTGCTGCGGTCTGTCGCCGCTTGTCAATGTTATAATATTTGAAATGACCAATCAGATCAAAGAAGGCGGGCTTCACGTTCACAGAAGCACCAATCAGATCAAAGAAGGCGGGCTTCATGTTCACAGAAGCACCAATCAGATCAAAGAAGGCGGGCTTCATGTTCACAGAAGCCGAAGATGCTGAGCGCGAATTTCAGTTAATGGTCATAAAGTGCGAGATAAGATGTTAACTAAATATTTAATATTTGAGAGCTGTTTTACAATACAAATGTTAAACATCAGGTTTGCAAACTAATAAATTCTAATTTCGCCATTTTTAAATTTAATATAGGCCTATTTTCGTGATGTATAATGTAATAATTCGTTCTGTCAATGTGAGGATGCTATATATATATATATAAGGCATAAGATTAATAATGTAAGTGCACGTATTGTGAATTAATTTAATACACTAACCCCCGGTTTCACAGACAAGTCTTAAGATAGTCCCAGACTAAAATGCATGTTTGAGCTGTCTCAACTGAAAATATCTTGCTCTGACAAATCTTAAAATATGTCAGTGTCATAGTTCTGTGTCAAGATGCACACCTGTAATGTTTTCTTCTAAGGCATTTTTGTAAAAGTTGCTTAAATATCTTAATTTAACTAAGGCCTAGTCCTGGCTTATGATAAGCCCTGTTTGTGAAACAGGGCCTTAGTTACCAAGATTTTCGGGAAATTATGATATGCGAAACATATATCATTTGACCTTATGTTTACTTTCTTCACTGACACAGACTAGAATCACTATTATCAAAGCTCAGTTTTAGGAGAGGAAGAGACAGGGCAAGATAAGGAGACAGAGAAAAACAAACAGTGATGGAGATGAGGAGAGAGCAGGTATTGACAAATAATCTGCCCACGTGGTTTTAGATCAGAGAAATCAATTTTTTTTTTTACATTTGCGACCTCTAATTATAAAACCCAGTGCCTATAGTATCACCAACTGTGGTAATATAACAGTTTGTTAAAATGTTTAGAATGCAAGCCTAGATCTTTAGTAATTTTGTACAAATGTCATAGTAAACATGATTAATTATTTATAAATTATGAACAACTAAAATAATTTGCTAATTTAATTTCAAATGAATTTTGTCAATTTAAGTGGACTTTGATATCAAGTGTTCAGTAAAAACAGAGCAGTGGTATCTCAATGTATATTTTATCAATAGTTAATAGCTATTGAAGTTTTCTGCTATGTCAATGCTATGTTTCATCAATAAATTATTTATCACAGTTTCTAATTTGTTTTTTTCCCCCTTATTCTCTTGTCTTTTTCAGTGGTATTTCAACAATCACTTATGGAGTCTGATCGGGACTGGTATGACCATTTTTACCCTTTTTATGAGGACAGAAGTGTCTCACGTTTCGGTTTTGATAAATCATTCAGCCCTAGGATAACATATGTTGTCAGCTCAGGAAAAGATGTAGGAAATTGAAGAGAAGAATGGCTTTAATCAGTGTGGTTTAAATTTGAGTGTGTTTGTGATTTTTAGATGCCTGTCAACACAGTTTTGGAAAAAGTCTTTGAGGAGCTGGTATCTGAAACTTTGCACCGCATCGAGATCAGTCTTATCACAGGTTGGTGTCTTTCTGTTTTGAATCGGTGTACAGTTAATGAGATGCAAACCAGTGTAAGATTAATGGGAGAGTGATGTTAATACATGTAAACTAATATTATCTTACATTAGGGGTTGAACGACTTCTGATTTTTTAAAGTCGACTTTTATGTGATGAAAGTCGAGTCGAAGTCGACTAGTCGCTGATGACGTCATTAATGAACAAATAAGTCTGGAGCTGTGACGAACACCTTGTGCACAGCTATGGCATATGATACAGTGCTGCCCACATGGCTATCGCTCCTATAACAGCTCATTTTTATCAGTTCTTTTGTCTTTGGGTCGTTATATTTCTCACAGATTTCTACTCGTTCTAAATCAGATACAGATAAAGTAGTACAGTAAAGATTACACTCATATGAATGCATTAGTGAGAGCGATTGCGTATGTGAATTAATTCTACCTGGCAATTCTACTCTACTAGTAGTGAAGCTGTGGGATTTAGTTATTAAGAAATATATGCTTGAACTTTTCAGTTTCTAAGCTATTTTATTGAGAAATCACAGAACAGTGTTGACAATACCTTTCCGCGCTGAATGATTCTGTACACGCGTGATCTGCGCGTGATGTACGCGCTACTGTCTGAAGCCTATGTGTGTGCGTTACTGAGCAGCAACGCATTATAGTAGAACGGCGATTAACTGACCTGTATTATAAGCGGTTTAAAACATGCATTCTCCCGTTAAATTTCGAGCATCCAATAATATAATCACACGTCTTGTGGAGCGCTTTCAGAGTATGCATTTATTTGTTATTTTAACTGTTTGGAAACGGAGCGTGAATGTGGAAGTCCTTCAGAGATTTCTTACACTGTTGCGCCCTCTATAGGACCAGCGACTAGTCGACGTCAAGCTTAAAGCGTCATGGCAGAGCATTAAAGTCGACTAGTCGACTAGTCGATTAGTCTGTGCAACCCCTATCTTACATTAATATCTTACATAGTATAAAATAAAAATATTTCAACTGTTTTACATGTTGTTGATTGTAAATGATTGTAAAATTTCAGTAGTCTAACACCAGTGAAATTTCATGGTGCTTGACACCAATGTTGATGCCATAGCAAAACTTTTGGAACTATTTAACTGTTTGGAGAAAAAAAAAAAAAAAAAGAAAGAAATTAGTTAATTATGATAACATTAAAACATGAAAACGGCATGTAGACTTCAAATATTGTTTATCAGTGGGTACCAAATTATACTACTGGTACTGGAGAAAAGCTGGTATTGTTACATTTTTAAAATGTCAGTATCAGCTTGATACCAAAGTACCGGGACTTTTGACAATAAGCTAAGACAAAGATTTCATTACAAAATATGACTAATTGCTTTTCTGCCCAGTGCAACTAAATATTTTGATCCAAGCACAAAGTGAACAGGCGGTGCAGTCCACTGATCTATATATATGACTGGATCGCTCATTGCGTTCTAAACTGCCAACAGTGAAGCCACCGGAAGTGTTCGATCCGCCATCTTACTATTCCCTACTGGCAGAGAGCACCATTGAATCACAGCTAAAACACTGACTTAATATTACCCGATTTGAAGCGAATCAGTCACACGGGATTAGTTTTTATGTTAGGTGTATGTAAATTAATTTTTACTTCAGATGTTATCGGTAATGTTTATGATCTTTTTGGGCAGGATAAGCGATATATTTAAATAGTTTAGGTGGGTGTGTCTGCTGCGCCCTGCCCTGCCGACACAGGTACGTTAACTGATCCAACACAAAATATAGCCAAATTATTTATGTACGTAATTATTAAGGAATTATTAAACATGAACGTATTAGTATCAGAAATTGATTTGAATATTAAATGAATACAATAGCCTCTGTTATTTTATTTCTCCATGTTGCAGACTACTGAAATGAAAGCTTAACTTACCATCTTGGAAATAAAGCTTCATGTCTTTAAATCCGTACTGTGTGTAGTCAGTTATTTTTCTAAATAAATTAATTATGTGTATATTTTTAATGTCCTGATTGAGCAGCATCTATTTTAGATACTCCCAAGATCGCGCAAATATGTTTAACTTTACTAGCATTACACTTTTCCATGTAAAATGTTATATGTTAAATTAATCATTTATTTTACCACCGTTTAAATCATTACCTCCTTCAAAACGAATGCTGTTAACGAAATCATTGTTGAAATATTTGCAGTAAGCCTACTGTACGAATAAAAACACTATAACAAAATTACATAAACAATGAATAACTACAAGGCTAATGAAGGTATGTGTGTAACTTAAGTATACAAAGCATAAATCTTCAGATTTCAGAATGAGCACTTTGTCATTTGTTATATGTTGAGGTCGTGTCCGTCTGATGTTTATCATGTTCATCTGATGTTCGGCTACTGTAATGAACGTAACTTTTTAATAAGCAGGAGAAATTCCCGACATTAAACAAATAACAGTTTACATGCTTAGGGTGTTTGCATTGTAAGAATGTACAGGGATACTTCAGATTTAAAAACGCTGACTTGTTAGGTGATGTTTTCTCATTAAATCCGTACGATTTCCTATTAATTCAATGGAATGTATTGGAATAGTGGGGAATACCAATATGGCGGCGCGGCGGCTTCACTTTAATGACGTCATGAGCAATCCAGTTCTCTATTATAGATCAGTGGTACAGTTCCTTCAGTTATGAGGGATTCCATGTCAGTGATTCAGTGACTTGTTCACAACATGAGTCAATTGTCCCACCAGAAATGGTCACTTTACAGATGTTTAACAAAAACAATTTTATGAATCAAAATCACTACCACTATTTGGAAAGCTATTTTGCAAAGACATAGAGCGATGCAGTACATATAGTGAAGCATCCCAGTGCTTTTATTCTAAATCTTACCAAGCATTAATACAACGCTGTCTTCTTTTCTCCCTGCAGTATCTCCCAAGATCGTTTTGAGATTCTATCCTGTCTGATGGCCTAGTATCTGAAGACGTCATAAACTCCATCATTTAAAATAATTGTCTTTTATATAAGTGTATATTTTAATATATATAATTTATATTCTTTTATACAATTTTTTTTTACATGTTTCTAGGTCATTCAACAACTCAAATTCTTAAATTTAATTCTCAAGATCTGAAAATTTGGTTTGAAGTTCTAAAATTCTTAATTGGTTCTTGAGTTTTGTTGCTGCAACTTGAATCTTGAAGATGCTTTTATTTTTTTTCTTCATATTGTTTAAAGGCACAATATTGGATTGTTTGATATTAGAACATGACGGAATGTATTAACTTTTAACTCTAATGTGCATCGTATATAACATTTAATATTTCATACATTAGAGCAGTTTAAATGTATTGAATTGATTCTTGGTACATATGTCATTGATTTCATTTGAAATCCATACTTGTGACTACATTTCAAATTGCTTTTATTCATTTCTGTGTTTCTGTCTAGGCTCAAATTAAGACATGTCTATTTTAAAAGAATTGGAAAAGTAATATCTTTATAATTAGACTTTACTTTAATAACAGTATAGTGTTCCCTTACTTTCATGTACTGTATTGACCACTTATATTTCATTGTTATTACCTTTCCATTGTACTATTTCTAGACTATTTTGTAAGTCTTGAAAGTTTGATAACAGTTAGTGAACATTTAGCAAACATCTGTAACAGTAAATAAATATTACATAATCTTACATAATGTGTCAACTTTAAAAAAAAAACATTTAGAGAACATTAAAATAATGAAAGAATGGAACATTCTAAAATGTTTTGTGAAACGTTCCTTGAACGTTAATATAATGGGAAATAGAACGTTCTAATAACATATTGAATAACGTTCCTAGAACGTTAATATGAGATACTTACGTTATAAGAACGTTTCCGTAACGTTCCCATTAAGTTATAAAAACGTTATTTCCGAAAGTTCTTAGAACGTTAAAAACGTCCAGTTTTTTAGACGTTGTATTAACGTTCTTATTTGGTTATAAGAACGTTATTAAAAACGTTATTAGAACGTTCCAAATTCGCATTATAATAACGTTCTAAGAACGTTAATATGAGAGACTGGAACGTTCTAATAACGTTTTTAATAACGTTCTTATAACCAAATAAGAACGTTAATACAACGTCTAAAAAACTGGACGTTTTTAACGTTCTAAGAACTTTCAGATATAACGTTTTTATAACTTAATGGGAACGTTACGGAAACGTTCTTATAACGTAAAATTGTTAGCTGGGAAAGCCCGCCGCCGCGGGTCTTACCTCCCTCGACGAGAGCTCTGTCCGCTCGATAGCATGTTAGCTGGTCGAGCTGAATGGCGCAGTCCGGCACGCTGTTGCTGAGCCATGTTTCCGTGAAAACAAAAACACAACAGTCTCTTACAGTCCTCTGATATAAGCGTAGTAGTCGGATGTGGTCCAGTTTATTGTCCAAAGAGCGTACGTTGGCCAGTACGATGGTGGGGATAGCTGGCTTGTGTGGGTTAGCTGCTAGCCTAGCCCGGATACCTCCGCGCTTACCCCTCTTCTGCTTCCTCTCGCGCCGCTTGTGGCGCCTCCGCTGCGGGCGAGATGCAGTAGTGGGGGTCGGTGATGGTGTAGGCCTCCGGAGCAGACCGAGGTCCCGCAGCTCTTCGGCGTGCGCGAAGTTTAACTCTAAAAATGTGGTTCTGCCGACGTCGAGCAGAAACTCACGACTATATGCGCGCTTTAGAACAGATAGACGCGACGAAGACGTACAAAAACACTGCGTCTCACAAGATAAAAAACACGAAAACACCATTCTTTCGGGAGAGAGAGAAGCCGCAGCGTGTGCACGCGCCGCCATGTTGTTGTTGTTCAAATGTAATTTGTTACTCTAAAACCAATGTTCCACAAAGAACAATGAAATCTCTCTGTGGTACAGCTTAATCCACCAAAGACAACTCTGCTATGATGCACTGGTAAACATCTGCACAAGACCAAAATGCAACAACCTTTCTATAAGATGCAATTCACATGCTTATATCTGAAGCATACCATTCAGAAATACATAGTCCTGCTACCTCTTTTACCTGCATAAAGCTTTTAAAGGGTGCACGCTTGTCCATGATTGGTAAGTTGCCAATCAGTGGCAGTGCCAGTGGCCCTGGGGGCAAAGAAAGTCCACTCTCCTTCCTTCTCCACCAGACCAACATCAACACACCCAAGACTAAAACCAGCACTAATGAGCTAGAGAGTTCCATCTTTCTTCTGTAAAATGTTGCTCACAGCCCTGTTTATATCGTTCTATGTTCTCTCAATTCCATAACCCTTTACTCTGTGTTCTCTATATATGAAGTGGAGGCAGAGCAATAAGGGGGCAGTTCCAGCGTGAGTGGGACAGAGGTTAGGCATGTGATCAAATACCTCTTGTGCACTTTAACCAGATTGCACCATAATCTCTGTGGTGGAAAGTTGAATTTTTTTATTTTTTTTTTCTCAGCAAAGGCACTTGCACAATGAAACTTTCATCCCCGTTTTAATCAGTATGGTCAAGAGAATTCTTAGCAGGGTATGTCACCATTTAATATATACAGACAGTATGTCTGTTTTTATTTACATAAAAAAAGACACAAAGAATCTCCTTCTCATTGGTTTGCTTATGTTATTTGTTCGTTCATTTTTTCTCTCCTGAACAATTCTTGTTTTTAACTTTTACCGGGGACCCACTGCTGATAACCTGTCAGTGTCACACCTGGTTTCAGTCATCAGTCAAGATCACTAGCACCTAGATTCTAATCACCTGCACCTGCTGTCTCCAATCAAGCCTCACTACAAGAGCACACTCAACCCAGTCACTCACCGTCTGGTCTACAGTTCACTACCCTGAACTGTTCTACCTGACCAGTTTCCAGACTCTGTGTGCACTTTCCTTTCTGTCTCCTGATGTTACTCCAGTGATTCTCCATCAAAATTTCCTAGTTCCTGGTTCCCATTATCCGACTATCCTGCAACGAAAGACATTCTTCAGCATTCAGCTAAGACTCGTAGAACTGATTCAATCTCTGATATTCTCACCTGCCATTTGCTCCTCGCGATCTTCCTCTGCCAACCTGTCAATAAACCTGCCTGTGTTTCACTTACCTGTTTGTGTTGGACCCATTTGTGACCGTCAGCAATAACGTGTTTTTATACTATTTTTTTATTTTATTTATTTTATATTTATTTATCTTTTTGTATTATTGTCTAAGTGCCAGAGATGCATTGTTGCCAGGTATTGCTATGGTAACAAATAAATACAACCCCCCACCCCCCCACAAATAAAATAAACCAGAACTGCAACTTCTCACTTTATTAACTTCCTAAAATCTCACATTAAGTGGAAAAATAAGTCAAAAGACGCTTATAACAACTGACGCTTATAACAAGAGATGCTTACGGCAACATGCCGCAGGTGTATTTCTCTCTGAAGGCACATCACTGTTCGGTGATGTCGAGTTAGCATCATCAACTTCATTCATAGCAACATTCATAGAAATTAATTTTGCCTGTGCTTTGCGGCAAGCTTTGGGTGCACTTTAGAATGGAACAGGCTATATATTGAAGGCTGATATACAGGTGCATCTCAATAAATTAGAATGTCGTGGAAAAGTTCATTTATTTCAGTAATTCGACTCAAATTGTGAAACTTGTGTATTAAATAAATTCAATGCACACAGACTGAAGTAGTTTAACTCTTTGGTTCTTTTAATTGTGATGATTTTGGCTCACATTTAACAAAAACCCACCAATTCAATATCTCAACAAATTAGAATATGGTGACATGCCAATCAGCTAATCAACTCAAAACACCTGCAAAGGTTTCCTGAGCCTTCAAAATGGTCTCTCAGTTTGGTTCACTAGGCTACACAATCATGGGGAAGACTGATGATCTGACAGTTGTCCAGAAGACAATCATTGACACCCTTCACAAGGAGGGTAAGCCACAAACATTCATTGCCAAAGAAGCTGGCTGTTCACAGAGTGCTGTATCCAAGCATGTTAACAGAAAGTTGAGTGGAAGGAAAAAGTGTGGAAGAAAAAGATGCACAACCAACCGAGAGAACCACAGCCTTATGAGGAGTGTCAAGCAAAATCCATTCAAGAATTTGGGTGAACTTCACAAGGAATGGACTGAGGCTGGGGTCAAGGCATCAAGAGCCACCACACACAGACGTGTCAAGGAATTTGGCTACAGTTGTCGTATTCCTCTTGTTAAGCCACTCCTGAACCACAGACAACGTCAGAGGCGTCTTACCTGGGCTAAGGAGAAGAAGAACTGAACTGTTGCCCAGTGGTCCAAAGTCCTCTTTTCAGATGAGAGCAAGTTTTGTATTTCATTTGGAAACCAAGGTCCTAGAGTCTGGAGGAAGGGTGGAGAAGCTCATAGTCCAAGTTGCTTGAAGTCCAGTGTTAAGTTTCTACAGTCTGTGATGATTTGGGGTGCAATGTCATCTGCTGGTGTTGGTCCATTGTGTTTTTTGAAAACCAAAGTCACTGCACCCGTTTACCAAGAAATTTTGGAGCACTTCATGCTTCCTTCTGCTGACCAGCTTTTTAAAGATGCTGATTTCATTTTCCAGCAGGATTTGGCACCTGCCCACACTGTTAAAAGCACCAAAAGTTGGTTAAATGACCATGGTGTTGGTGTGCTTGACTGGCCAGCAAACTCACCACACCTGAACCCCATAGAGAATCTATGGGGTATTGTCAAGAGGAAAATGAGAAACAAGAGACCAAAAAACACAGGTGAGCTGAAGGCCACTGTCAAAGAAACCTGGGCTTTCATACCACCTCAGCAGTGCCACAAACTGATCACCTCCATGCCACGCCGAATTGAGGCAGTAATTAAAGCAAAAGGAGCCCCTACCAAGTATTGAGTAGATATACAGTAAATGAACATACTTTCCAGAAGGCCAACAATTCACTAAAAATGTTTATTTATTTATTTTTTTATTGGTCTTATGAAGTATTCTAATTTGTTGAGATAGTGAATTGGTGGGTTTTTGTTAAATGTGAGTCAAAATCATCACAATTAAAAGAACCAAAGAGTTAAACTACTTCAGTCTGTGTGCATTGAATTTATTTAATACACGAGTTTCACAATTTGAGTCGAATTACTGAAATAAATGAACTTTTCCACGACATTCTAATTTATTGAGATGCAACTGTATTTTTATATATTTGAGTAGCATTTTTTAAATAATTAAATTAATATAAATGTGCAATTAGTCGACTAATGGTTTAAATGAATGACTACTAGTTGACAAGTTTTTATTTATTTTTTTATTTTATTTATTTATTTATTTTTTGAATAAGAATTTACTTGGGATGTGATTTTTTTCAGAATTATATATATATTTCTAATTTTTTTTAGACTGAGAAGTATGACTTACATGAATTGCGTGAATCTGAGGAAAAAATGAAAGGAAAATGACATTTGTTGGATAACAAACATATTTAAACAAAGATATTTTAAATTTTTTATTTTATTAATTTTATTATTATTTTTTTAATGTTTGACACACTTAAAGACATGTTAGCAAGCTAAGCCATTATGCAATTGTTGGGCAGAATCATCTTGGTTTCCAGATTTGCTCTGTATATGTATTGCTTTATCTTGAAGAATTTGCATGACTGATAAAACTAATCATTCATGAAACTTTGAGCAGCTATTCATTTGACCC